>CM049321.1:3215478-3460478 GCA_026874595.1 Sipunculus nudus | reverse complement strand
GCTAGTGTTTACTGCGGGAAAAAGAGGCAACTATATGAAATCACAGAAATAAACTGATGAACAATGATGCCGACATGCGGTAGCCTTTGACATTTGAAAACCTTTACAAAACACGTGCTGTGCATATTAAAGTAGTAATTCAGGAATGAAGGGGTTACACTACTGAAATCAAATGACATACATTAAGAGGCTGCAATATCACCAGCTCCGTTATCAAGAAGCCAACAATCAGGTTAAGGGCTTACCAGACCTCAATATCGAACAATGCCCGCTCTCAACCTCTCAGCGTGGTTATATACGGTGTCAAGCCGGCCCCAGCCTCATGTGCCACGTGGTCCGAGCTGCCCCTCCAGGTTGCCTGTCACGGTTGGGTGATGTGTCCTGTTGGTAGCTGCAATACTGCACATTTCAACGTTTAACTTCAGACTCAGGGTTTCTGATTCACAGGTTTCACAGATTTCACAGAGCATTTTATATACGTGTGCTCAGATCCGAGGTTCGTGGCCGTCTGCTCCGAATACCTTAAAGTTGGCCTCTCGAACGGAACCCCAGTTGAATTAAAGCCGATTAATTGCAGCCCCAGTGCCGGCGAGACTAAAATAACAAGTTTTCGGCTCTCTAAAAGAATTAAATCCACCTCAACTCCCTTGTACAATGAACCGGGACGACAGTCCAAGGGTCAAAGAGGACACGACTCTCCCCCCGCCACAGTGACGCTAATGTAAACAAAGCACTTTCGTGACATTACTCCCCCTTTAAGAAAATTCCCTGGAATTTTTCCGACCTAATCACGAAAGACTGTTGTTTTTAAAGTAAATCGCTTTACGTAAATAAAATATCCAGTCTGGATCTAAAAGATTTTACGAAAGAGGTTCTTATACTGACTTATCCTAACAGGAATAAGTAACTCAGGCACACAGATTTACTTGACATGTGGTCCAGGCACGCGACTTAAAAAGTCGGGTCCATAATTTTGCTTACCAGGGATCGCTTCTAAGCGGAAGCGGTATTCTTGTAGTACCATGGCCCACCTCATGATACGCTTGTTTACGGTTTTAGATCTATCAATGTACACTAACGGCTGGTGATCTGTTTGGATAACGAATTCGCGCCCGTATAGGTAGGCCTCGAACTTTTGTACCGCCCAAATGATGCTCAAGCACTCCCGCTCAATGATGGAGTAGTTCCGTTGCCGCTGGAGTAACTTTTTCGAAGCATATGCGATCGGATACATTGTTTCATCACTTTCCTGAAACAGGATGGCTGCTATCCCTACATCGGATGCGTCTGTTCTAACGTAAAACGTTTTGCTGAAATCCGGAAGTTTGAGAATAGGAGGGTTTGACAAGCATTTTTTCAACGTGCGGTATGCTTGCTCCTGAGCTTCCCCCCAGGTTACAGTATTGGGTTTCCCCTTTCGCGTTAGATCCGTGAGCGGTAACGCGATATCAGCGAAATTCGGGACGAATTTCCTGTAGAAACTGACAAGTCCTACAAAAGATCGCACTTGAGTTTTGGTTTTTGGTCGCTCAAAATCCTGTATTTTCTTTAGAAGTTTGGGATTTGTCGCCAATGCACCGCCGCCAACATGATGACCCAAATATTCAACAATGTTAAACCCAATGAAACATTTAGAGGGTCTAACTGACAAGTTTGCTTTCTCCAGCATATGGAGAACAATCTTCAAGGTTTTCATATGCTCGGACCAGGACTGGTGATGGATGAGTATATCGTCCACATAATACAGGACGTTAGGGACTCCCTGAAATAACCTTCTGACTAATCTGGTGAAGCATTGTGCCGAATTTACTAATCCGAACGGCATAACCACAAAATGGTATAGGCCATTTGGTGTTACGAATGCTGTTAATCTCTTTGATTTTTCGGCCATCGGGATTTGCCAATAACCCTTGCTCATGTCTTATTTAGACAGATATTTACTGCTCGTGAGCAATGGGAACAAATCCTCCGGGTTAGGCATCGGTTCGGGGTCAAAAATTGTGATCCTGTTCAGTTTTCTGAAATCTACACAGAACCTGACACTTTGGTCTTTTTTCTTTACCAATACCACGGGGCTAGAGTAACACGAGTCCGATCTCTCGATTACACCGATATCCATCATCTTTTGGACCACACTGCCCATAACATCCCTAACTGCATGTGGTACTGGATATGGTCTAGAACGCACGGGTTCATCCGTGGTCAATTTAATTTCACATTCTAGGAGATCGGTTCTCTTTGGAACATCAGTAAACGTAGATGCAAATTGCCCCAAAAGAGCGCTTACCTCTGCCCTCTGTGATGAGTCTAAATTTGGTCCTAATTCTACGTCACCCACAAATTCATTCTGGATGGAGCTAGGTAAGGGTACTATCCTGAGAGCAGCCTCAGACACGTCACTACCCTCGTATTCATCCTCAGGAATACTTCCATCACTTACCTGTTCCGTACTGGTTGACCTTGGCTGTTCTATACCAAATACACCGAGTAGACAGTGGCTGTCCGTTTGATCCCTCTCGATGTACTTTTTGAGTAAATTAATATGATACACTCTTTCCTTACCATCCATTTGTATGCGATAGTCGCAGTCGTTAAACTTCTCGACGACCTTGAATGGCCCTTTCCACTGCATCAATAATTTGTTACTATCAGTGGACTCAAGAACAAGAACTTTGTCACCTTCCTTCAAATCCCTGCTCCGGCGCTTCTGGTCGTAATATATTTTATACCTACCAGCTTCTTTTGCAAGGTTTTCTCTAGCTAATTTGAGTGTTTCTGACAAACGGTTCTGTAAATCAACTACATACTGGTAGGTACTCTTGACCTCTGGGTCTGCGTTCTCACGCGTCCACAATTCTCTCAGAATTGTCATGGGCCCCCTAACAAACCTCCCATACAACAACTCGAATGGACTGAACCCAAGAGATTCGTGTGGCGCTTCCCTACAGCAAAACAGTAACGCTGGCAAGTAGCGGTCCCAGTCTCGAGGCCTCTCTGCTGCCATACGTTTGAGCATCTGCTTGAGCACACCATTGTGCTTCTCGATCATACCATTACAGATCGGATGTCGGACTGTACAGGTCAGCTGTTTAATAGAAAGGAGACGACTTACCTCTTTCATCAGATCTGAGGTAAACTGCGTGCCTTTGTCTGTTAAGACTTCGGATGGCACACCTACCCTTGAGTAAACCTCAACTAATGCCTCTGCCACGGTCTCTGTATCAATGTTTTTTAGTGGCACCGCTTCGGGATACCTGGTGGCGTAATCCATTATTGTGAGCACATATCTGTGACCCCTGTCGGATGGAGGATGGATAGCTCCGATTATATCAAGCGCTATGCGTTTAAACGGGGTATCCATTATCGGCATACGCCCTAAAGGTACCTGGACTACCTTGCCTTTCGGTAAAGTCCTCTGGCAAATCCCACAAGACCTGCAAAACATGCGTACCTCCTCGTACATACCAGGCCAATAGAACTGGCTCCTTATGCGGTCATAAGTATGGCTGATTCCCTGATGCCCCGCCATCAGTGTCTCATGACCCATTTTTAAGGTATCACGCTTGCAGTTAGCTGGCACTACTAACTGATCACCTTGACTCAAATGGCTCTTCTCTAGACGTCTTCTCATAAGGAAATTATTCTTTACAAGGAACTGGTACTTACTACCGTCCGGTGGAGGTTCTTTAGCCTTCTGCCACAGATGCGACAGAGTATCATCCTCCTGCTGGTACTTAAGAAATTGGTCAGGACTTACCTCTCCGATCTGACTGGGAACCTTCAAAGGACGAGTCGGCTTATCCTTCTGCCGTGCCATCTGCATCGTTTCAACTGCGTACGCGTCATCTGTGACACTTACCTCCTTAGCTGCAGTTTCAGCCTTACCACAGGTAACAGACTTGTTATTACCGATAGTCCAATTAGGATTAGGATCAGATGGCTCACGCGCACCAGATACATTGCCAATAATGAGATCATAAACGGGATCAGATACGCACAAAACCCTGAGTTCTCCTGAATAGAAAGGAGTACTTACCTGAACGACTGCAAGAGGAAATGTGCGTGCGGTTCCGTCAATCAACACGCAATCCTGATTCTCTCCAAGAAACTGGCTTTCCGGTACCAACTCTCGTCGCACAACTGCACTGCTGCAGCCAGAATCACGGAGTACCGTGACTGTTTTCCCTTCGACCTGGCCCTCACACGTGGGCATTTTTAGTTGTGAGCCCCTTACCTTTGAAGAACCATTCATATTCAATAAAGTCACATGGTGGCCACACCTCAATTCAACACTCTGCTCATCAAATTTACAACAATCCCGGAGTTCATTCACAAAGCAACCTACCTCGTTGTCTTTCTCCCCGGACGCCCCATTTTGTTCTGCAACGCAAGAAGTACTGTCCTTATATCTGGACCTGGGCATTTCGAGAGATGGTGCTTTCTCTCTACCACCTGACTGTTTAGCATACATCTTAGTCTTTTGCAAGATGTGCCGGGCTATCACACAGAAAACATCTGCGGCCGTGCGATTTACCGAAAGAACTGGTAGGCTTGCTACCCACGTGACCACCTGGTTTACGATCATTGGCTACGCCCTGCTCAGTCCGACCTTGGAATCTAGGTCTATTAACCGGTTTGGCTTGCCCAACAAAACAACCTAACCCATGGGCCTCTGTGTAACTCTCTGCTGCAGATGCTAACATATCAATGGTTTTACATTGCTTCTCTCTCAGAAAAGCGGCTAATTTCTCACTACAGGATCGGATAAACTGCTCACGCAGGATCAAATCTAACAATGATCTGTAATCTTGTTCAATACCCGAAAGCTGTACTCACTTGCTACAATAACCGCCAATGCGTGCCGCAAATTGTATCGGGGTTTCATTTCGTTCAGGGCGACACGTCCTGAATTTCGTTCTATAACCTTCCTCTGTGAGGTTATACCGCTTTAAAAGCGCATGCTTAAGGATGTCATAATCGAGCGCCTCCTCTGACGTCAGGAGAGAATAAACCTCAAGGGCTTTTCCCTTGAGCAACGCACTTAGGCTTACTGCCCAGTTTTCACGTTTCCACCTTTGGCTTATCGCAAAACGTTCAAAACGTTCAATGTATGCGTCCATACTGTCTTTACCGTCATCGTAGGTGGGGATTTTAATGCTCGGGGTCCTAACGGTAGCCTCTGCTACATTATCCGTTCTAACCCCTGTCTGACTTTGTAACCGCAAGAGCTCTTTCTGCTCTTGAATCATTTTAAACTCATGAGCTCTCTGCTCCTCGCTTTCACGCTTTTCGCGCTCCGCGGCCCGCTCCGCTCGCTCGACAGCTTGCTGAGCTTTTCTATCCTGTCTATCGGATTCTTCTTTAACAAATGTTTGGAGGGAGTCGCCCCCGTATCCTAACTCTTTCCCTAGAGCAACTATTTCTTTAAGATCCATGGCATGTGTTAAACAATAAAGCACACAAACCAAATACCGAGGGCAGTGTCACAATACTGGCCCACTTTCTATCGTTAGGTCTACACACACGCGACCATACACACAGCCCTTTACGGATCTACCTTTGTGCGAGTTCCGTTACGCACTGGAGAAAATATTACTGCAAACTGTTTAAAAGTGTGAGTTCCGTTACACACTTGATGCACTGTGTCTGCGAAAGATAAGTGCGAGTTCCGTTACGCACTTGAACGAACATATAACCGCCACGATACGGTGCGAGCTCCGTTACGCACCTGACAGCTATTATAACGCGCTCTGTGAACCACAAAGAATTCCGGCCGTGCTGACTCATTCGCCTCTAACCAGAAACACCTGCTAAAACTAATAACCAACAAAGGCTAGCGATTAATTCTACGTTATCGCGAAAGATCAGACCCTCTGCGCAAAAAAACAATATAAGATGGTAATATGGTTCGTAAATGTTATCTGTCAAATGCCCACTACGGCCTCTATTTGGTCTCGTCCGGGTCGCCAAATGTCACGAAAATTCGTGATTGAGTTCTTTCTCAACCAAATTAAAGGCCGGAAGGCATATGACAAATAACAAGAATGCGGTTTGGTATACAAATTTATTCAATATAACTTATATGGCCTCAGTCGCTGTGCCTCACGTCGCCTCGTGTATCAGACGGCCTGCTTCTGAGCGTTACCCGTAGCCAAGTATGTAAACGGTCGTGGCCCTGTCGTCCCGGGCTAGTGTTTACTGCGGGAAAAAGAGGCAACTATATGAAATCACAGAAATAAACTGATGAACAATGATGCCGACATGCGGTAGCCTTTGACATTTGAAAACCTTTACAAAACACGTGCTGTGCATATTAAAGTAGTAATTCAGGAATGAAGGGGTTACACTACTGAAATCAAATGACATACATTAAGAGGCTGCAATATCACCAGCTCCGTTATCAAGAAGCCAACAATCAGGTTAAGGGCTTACCAGACCTCAATATCGAACAATGCCCGCTCTCAACCTCTAAGCGTGGTTATACGGTGTCAAGCCGGCCCCAGCCTCATGTGCCACGTGGTCCGAGCTGCCCCTCCAGGTTGCCTGTCACGGTTGGGTGATGTGTCCTGTTGGTAGCTGCAATACTGCACATTTCAACGTTTAACTTCAGACTCAGGGTTTCTGATTCACAGGTTTCACAGATTTCACAGAGCATTTTATATACGTGTGCTCAGATCCGAGGTTCGTGGCCGTCTGCCCCGAATACCTTAAAGTTGGCCTCTCGAACGGAACCCCAGTTGAATTAAAGCCGATTAATTGCAGCCCCAGTGCCGGCGAGACTAAAATAACAAGTTTTCGGCTCTCTAAAAGAATTAAATCCACCTCAACTCCCTTGTACAATGAACCGGGACGACAGTCCAAGGGTCAAAGAGGACACGACTCTCCCCCCGCCACAGTGACGCTAATGTAAACAAAGCACTTACGTGTGAAAGGGACAACATATTTTGATAATAAAATGTTTGTTCCATTGAAGAATATACAATCATGGCCGTCTCTCTTTTAAACAATGCATACGGCCATTACTCGTTGACACTGGATCTTCTCCTGCCTCACCCCCTGCCTGTTAGATAACAGGTAAATGCGTATCTGTTGTGATCTCCTGTTGGTGTACGTTTTAAGAAGTCGTCGTCGTAAGGAGTGTTTCTCCTTTGAATACAGTGTGTCCGCGAGCCTCTTTCACAGGATAACGTGAAGTTATATTGCAACCTCCACACATGCAGGTTCCAGATCTATTGATAAAAGTTATACTAGCAGTCCCCTGCAATTAATTGTTTACCCAGCACGGCCTTCACTTCAGCGGCCTTGACTGACATTGACCTAGATTGCTCAATGCTAGGGCCACCACTGTATACAACCATGGCGAACCACATGGACCCGGACGTCATCTGTCACCCCAGAATCGTGCCCATTCACCAAACACGTGCTTAAACCCGGTTGCACGTGGTGTTGTTTGTATACTTGTACCAGCCACGTCACCGATTTGTTTTATTTAGAATAAATGTTGTCAATGCGTGCTCTTGTTTATTCAATTGACTGAATTATTGCAATTTATAGTTCCCAGGCAAAATAGCTAAATTTCTGCTTAAAGGCATGCTGTATGAATGAAAGGAGATATATTCTTGAACTTCAGTAAGAGATCTTGTGTCCGGAAAATGGTTATATTGGTGATCCGTGGATGCACCTAGCGTCCGATGGAGAGACTACGTTTCTGTCTGCAGTGGTATTTATTTTAGAAGTATTCCACAGAGGGCGCCACAGAATGGTATGAGCCGTGTCAAGAGAAGAAAACCTGAATGGTCACGTGTCTACATTTCCACGTCCGGTGGTTTGGCCCTTGTTGCAGTGCTGCCCGCTGTACTTATTGTTCTACCCGTTTCTTCACAACTACCAAGCGGTGCATTGAATGACACCGTCCTGGGAATACCAGTACTTCACCATGTTAATAGAACCTTACGCTTTGTTTTACCTGGTGTGTGGTTTTCTCTGTGTCCAAAGGCGGCGTTTGCTTGTTAGTGTTAACATAGTGCACAGGCCCTTGAAATCCCTATTAAACATGTCTAAATGGCCTCTATGCTACATATAGTAATATAAAGACACAAGGTATGATACAACTGACGGAAGACCCCGAGTGACCTGCTGTATAAACTATTAATTTCTTACTTATACCGACGGCTCTACTGTAAACATATGTGCTATAAAACCCAATAAAATACTCATCCCGGGTTATTTCAACTTGGATTTGCACCAAAATTAATCTTCGATGACACTTTCACAATACCAACCTTTATGATAAATTTCAATAACATCCGTTATACCGTCTCTAGATCCATGTCGTCCAGACGCAGACACAGACACGATAGGGATACATATTTAATATGACATAATCATTAAGTTAGCACATAGTCTAATGCTATATGCAGCCATACAAATAGATAAGGATTCATAATCGGTTTGCCTCTCTACTCTCAGTATTCTTTTTAACAAATAAAATGAGTTTATCCTGCATGACAGTCATAATATAAATGCAAACTGAGAGGCGAGATATCTCCTCCATATAAGCTTAGTAAGACTTAATGCTTTAAGCTACTGAGATTCCTGATTTCAGGTCCATATATAGGCTTTGTCAGGACTAATACAAATGAAATCAGAGATTAAGTAATTTCGTGAAGTCAGGCTCTGTGAAGCTTTATCTAAATACACGTATATATTAAGTGTCTTACCATCAACCCGATGTGGGCTCTGTCAGACCGAATATTAATGCCTATTGAGAGTCGTGGTATCTCATCCATGTATGCTCGGTAATTCATACCTAATATTATCGCTAACTGAGAGTTGACTTGTCACGGTCATGTAGGCTCTGCAGCCTTAATGTGTTCTTCTCCTTCCTGTTCGAAGATGACTTTTACATCTCCCAAGTGGCTGGTTGACTGGGTGCGATGTGTACGGATTTGACCAATCGAGGTCAGGGAACCTTTCCCACAGGCTGGTACATAAGAGAGAATGAGGCGATCTGAAACTACCTAATTTTAGTGTCGCACCCATTTTCGAGACCCTTTTTTAACTTCAGTATATTAAGTAAGTTTATTCAGCATTCAATGAAATTATGTAAATTCTAAACCCTACAGTTGAAAGGATAAAACTTAGTAACAAAAATTTTACTTCCGGTTTATCTAACACATGCGTGCCTGCCTTCAATATTATAGCAGTAATATGTGACTTGCTGGATTTAAAATGATCTTGAACGGGATTCACATGGCGTCTGTGACATGAGGTAATTTCACAGGAGCTTTCGTCACCGTATATACCAAACCATGGGATCTGTTCTTTGATGGCGAATGAAAGTTTATAGAAATACTAGTTGTGCAGGCTGACCAGAGAGCAGTTACCATGTGGTAAAACACCAACATCCTTTCGATTCACGTGTTGTGATCATTTTAACCGGGCCAGATTCATTTTCTAAAAGCTTCGGCTGTAACATGTATATTGGCTTAGGTATTTCATTTAGTTGGTAAACTTTTATTCCAAAGATGACTTAATACAATGTAATTTACCAGTAAAATGAGTTTACACTTCCAAATTCACTGTGAGCCGTACAATCGAGAGTGCTCAATGTTGGCCCTTTATTGATCATATCAAATATGCCAGCTTCTAGGTGTTATAGGTATAGTGATCACTCTGTTTAGAAGCGCTGTAGGTTTTACTTGTGAAAGGAACTCACCATTCAATCCTTCATCGGTAAACTAAATAATAACAAATAGATTGAGGAATTTAGAGTGTACTTGGAAACTTTAATATTAATTTTGACATAACTCCAAATAGTTTAATCAAAGGTATGAAATTTGGACAAATAATATGCGTCCCCCAAACCATTTCTTATTACTAATTGTCATCGTAGTTATTTTGTTTAAATGCCCGATTTATTTCTTTTTCAACCAGTAACTACAATGTATAAACATTTTTCCCTTTAAACCTATTCAACACGATAAGTCCTTGACAGGAATATGAAATTCGACCAAGAGTCAAAGGGTTTCATATAAAATGTAATGAATGTCTTTCATTGATTACTTATCCCCTGTAAAATTCTCTTTTATAACAATATTCATTTCCAATAATGGGGATTTAGAATCTCCTCTATCCAACCGTCGAAAATGGTCGATTTTCTGTACAGTTTGCCTAAAGATCCATGATGCATAAATATGTCAACGCGCCAGTCTCCTTTTCTATCAGAAAGAAATGTTTTCAGAAAAAATACAACACAATCATGGTTTGAGAAGTTGAAAGATACCAACAGTGGTTATTGATAGATCATGCCATTGTGCATACGATCATAACATTGACCACATGTGGTCTGTCAATTTGCACACAGTCGTTGTTAAGACTGTGGCTGCATGATATAACCTATAATTTATATATATAAATATACATATATATATATATATATATGTATATAGTGGAACCCCGCCTTGCGAACACCCCGAAAATGCCACCACCACGCAATTACGATGGATTTCGAATATATGATTCAAATAACAACCCAAAATAACGATCATTTTGGTCAGTTCGCAAGGTTGTTGTGATTGTGGGGTAAGCTTGTATATATTCGATTTCTTTTAATAACACTCTAGAAGCAACGGCAAATATTTTCTCTGTCTAAACCCTGCCAGGTTAACAGCCTATTGATTGTTTTTGACACCAGACGGCATATCACTCGCGCGAGTGATGCAACCGGCGGCCAACCAAAGACGGTTTTCATATCGAATTAAACCTACAACATGCAGCTTTGTGTTAATGCCTCAAATAAAAAAGGGACCAATAAGTGCTACTTGGGGTCATGTTATATTTCACGAAGGCACAATAAGAAGGTGTTTCTGATTCAGCATACTGAATTAGCTGATTAGTCAGGCAATAATATTGTCAACTGATGCAAGCAACTACATCTTTCCATCGCAATCCAAAATAACAATGTCAGCCTTGTGAGCCAGAAGAATGGCCCCTAATACCAGTGAAGATCTCTGGTCCTGGGCTGGGATAAAACCAACCAACAAAAACATAATATCGGATTGAACAATAACAATAATATAATATAATAATAATATTCATCACATTCGTATAGAGTTGTTCATGATCCTACTAAAACGCAGCTTGTGCCTAATATATACATACATGCATACATACATATATACCTATATATACATATAGGCAACGTCTTAGTACCGATACCTGTGCATGGGGCCTTTGTGCAACACGACAGGATCGCGTCTCATTCCCGCCCTGTGGTCGATTGGCCCACTTGCATAAAAAGTTGTAAACACTGTATAAAAGAAGTGAACCGAGGGACATGAATTAACCGCTATCATAAAAAAGTAGGTCGCAAACTAAGGCCTGACCGATCATACGCGAAACAAGCCTCGTTCTCTTTTTGCGTGTTCCCTCTCGACGTTACACAGTAGATAGGTCTTTGTGTACTGTACATATAGACGTGTACATGTAGACCTGTCCTGTACAGATAGACCTGTAGTCATGGAGATTAGATTCGATGGAAAGAAGGCCTTAGTCACAGGAGCCGGAAAAGGTAATTATGAAAAGTTACACCTAAGGCCAAAAAAAAAATTAAAAGGTATGGTTCTCAGGCACCCCCCCCCCCCATCAAACATTTTTATTTTGATTATCATCCTTAAAGAAGATAAAATAATACAATTTGGATCAGTTTTCCTTTGTTTTTTAGTGCTTTTACCTGTTAAGAAAAAAAAATATATGTTAATGTTCCCTGATCATAATGTTTTTATCGAAACAAACAAAAAAGGTGATAAAAAACTCCTTCCGCCCGCACTGATTTCCAAAAAAAAGTGCCTGAGAACCATACCTTTTTTTTAGCCTAATATATCTGAATTTATTTTTTTTTTGTATATTGACTCATTCCCAATTGCCATGGTGATATTTATACACTTGAGTGACACATCCTAAAGAACAGACGCGTGTAGGCTCAGGCGAGTAATATTGATAGTTTCGACTGCTGTCCATGATATGGGTATGCTTGCTACCTACGCGACCTTAAACAGTTATAACCTGTCAGAACCGTTTAGGTATTTTGTATAATTTGTAGGAATTGGGCGCAGTATTGCCATTGCTTTGGCAAAAGGTGGCGCGGAGACGTATGCTCTAAGCCGGACCCAGGCTGACCTGGATTCTCTCAAGCAAGAGGTTTGCCTTTTATCAAGCTGATCTTGAACACACAGACTTTGTTACAATGATGCATTTCCATCCGTAAAAAAAGCCTAGTAAAAATGGGCTGTAATTAATGTCGAAAGTTGTCATATGGTGATTAAATACGCACCATGACATCGGTTTTCCAATTAAGAGTTACAATTATTTATACAAACGGACTCCCTTAAAGAACTAACTAAAGATCTCTCTCTCTCTCAAGTTACCGCAAGTGAAGACCCGACAAGTCGACCTAACTGACTGGGAGAACACCCGGAATATTCTACGTGATTTGGGACCTTTTGATCTTCTTGTCAACAATGCTGCTATTGCAATTCCCTGCTCGTTTATGGAAACCACACAGGCCGACTTCGATCGGTGAGAAGTTTAATCGTCATCTTAACTATATGTAGGGAGGACGTAAAAGCTTCGAATTGACATAACATCATTTCCTATCCATGTGTTGTTCAGCTTAAATTTCCTTCATCATTGTGTTAAAGATGCAAAGAAGTCCTGTTTTAGTGTCTTGCTATATCAATTGAATAAATCATTTACTAATTGATTTAAATTTACATTTGAAAATAGCAATAAAGGAGAAGGGATGAAACAATAACCACTGTGTAATTCAATTATTTTTTAAAATTATAAAAAAAATTAATAAGGATAATAAGGATATCGATTTTTACACGGAGAATATCAGATCAATGAATTCTTTTTCGAACGTTTTTGAACGTCTGTACACTCATAAAAATGTCTCATTGTCATTTTTAGCTCAGCTGACTTTCAGTCAATGTCCGTTTGCAGGGCACACATCGTAACCGCTGGCCCTAGAATCTTCATACTTGAAATCTAGGGAAGTCCATGAAAAATCCCCTTGGAAACTTGAAATTAGATCTCTCTTACTTACATCATCCGAGGTATGGGGCTCTGAAATACCCCCGGGTTGAAAATTTGATACAAAAGCTCAAGTATCCGAAAGACTGTTGCATTGATCACCATGATTCTTTGCTTGCATATTGATCATTGAGTGGTGGCATCACCTGCATTTATTTTCGAAATTTTAAGCATTTTCTATCTATTTTTTAGACCTTTTTAGCTGCGGTTATCCGTTAACAGGGCACAAATTGTAACCACTGAACCTAGAATCTTCTAACTTGACATCCTAGTAGGTCCATGAAAGTCTCCTTCGAAACCTGAAACCCCCCCCCCCCCCCCCCCCCAGAATAAGTGAAATTTAATACCAAAGCAGGGCACAGATCGTAACCACTGGATCTAGAATGTACTTTTAAGCTCAAATGAAAAAAATCCTTGCAGACCTTAAATAAGGTCATGGTGATCTATATTCTGCACCCTGTGTTCTGGAAACATAAATTTCACTGTTTGAACCTGTAGCAAATGTTCAGTCATGCCTAGGATCATTGTTTTGCCCTGAACCATCAAAACTTTCTGCCCCTCCCCAAACTTTTAACAACATTTGCAATAAATTTCTTCTAAATAAGACAACAGTTGTAAAAAATGTAGGCCATTATCTCATGCTTGTCAGATGAGAGTCATGACCCATAGGTCACTTGTTTTTATATTCTATATATAACTCACATGACGACATATATCATATATTTTCTGATTATACTTTATGTGTATTCACAGGCTTCTGGATACAAACCTAAAAGCCGTCTTTAATGTGTCACAGGTAAAAATAATTTACAAGTTCAGCTTAAACCGATCACTGATAAAGATGCGATCATTTCTTCTGAGAAAAGATAAATACGTATATCGAATTCGACAGACCATATTGATCTCTGTTATATTAGTTATGTAAATGATGAATTTTTCAGGTCATAGCAAAGGGTATGATGGAACTAGGCGGGGGATCTATAGTCAACATATCGAGTATTGCCGGTGTCAGCGCGTTTAAAGAAACCTTTGGTTACGCAGTTGCTAAAAGTGGGGTGGATATGATGACAAAGTTTATGTCCTGCGAGCTCGGTCCTCATAAGGTAGGCTTCCCTGCTCTGTCCTCATAAGGTAGGCTTCCCTGCTCTCTCCTCATTAGGTAGGCTTCCCTGCTCGGTCCTCATAGGGTAGGCTTCCCTGCTCGGTCCTCATAAGGTATAGGCTTCCCTGCTCTGTCCTCATAAGATAGGCTTCCCTGCTCGGTCCTCATAAGGTAGGCTTCCCTGCTCTGTCCTCAAATGGTAGACACCCCTGCTCTGTCCTCATAAGATGGGCTTCTCTGCTCTGTCCTCAAATGGTAGACACCCCTGCTCTGTCCTCATAAGATGGGCTTCCCTGCTCTGTCCTCATAAGGTAGGCTTCCCTGCTTGGTCCTTTAAAAGTAGGCTTCCATGCTCTGTCCTCATAAGATGGGCTTCTCTGCTCTGTCCTCATAAGGTAAACTTCCCTGCTCTGTCCTCATAAGGTAGGCCTCCCTGCATGGTCCTTTAAAAGTAGGCTTCCCTGCTCTGTCCTCATAAGGTATGCTTCCCTGATCAGTCCTCATAAGTAGGCTTCCCTGCTCGGTCCTCATAAGGTAGGCCTTCCTACTTGGTCCTCATGTGGTAGGCTTCCCTACTCTGTCCTCACAAGGTAGGCTTCCCTGCTTTGTCCTCACAAGGTAAGCTTCCCTGCTCTGTCATCATATGGTAGGATTCCCAGCTCGGTCCTCATTAGGTAGGCTTCCCTGCTTGGCCCTTATGAGGTAAGCATCCCTGCTTGGTCCTCATAAGGTATAGGCTTCCCAACCTCTCTTAATGCGTACACATGGCACAGTCATAGAATATCATTTTTACCAAAATTTGATATTAAAAACTAAGGTATAGGCTTCCCAACCTCTCTTAATGCGTACACATGGCACAGTCATAGAATATCAATTTTACCAAAATTATATATTAAAAATTTATTAGCACACTTCAGGACTGCGTAATATCAAAATCACTTTTGATTTTGTGTATATTTGCCATAAATATTTTCATTACGTTTCCTATAAACAGGCCAGAAATTAGATCAGTATAACTTAATTTATGTTGTGGGCCCAAACATAATAGCTTGATTATACTTGATTTGTCATGCATCACTGGGAGAGCTACCTGCTGTAACAGGTGTACCTTTATTCTGATGTCACCATCACCACTACACCCACCCAGTGTATTGCAGTAATTATTATTTTTTAAACTGTATTTTCTTTAATTGTAAAAATGTTTCTACTCCAATGTACAAAAAGTCCTGTTGTATTTATGAAGCATGTGGAAGGAATTATTTTCCTTTTAAATAATTAACGTGAATTAAAATATAATTAAACCCATCAGTATGCATAATTTGATAATATGAGAGCCAACTTACGAATAATTGAAGGTGCAATTTAGAAATGTGAATTCTGAATCAAGTGTGATCTTCATATATTTATTACTAGCTGATAAACCCGGTATACCGGCTTTTTACCGGGGTTAGGGATATGTATAAATTGAGAGGACCGTTGGGTCCTTTTTCATTCAAGAATTAAAAGAAAATATAGATTTTCAGTGGTTTGGCACGACTGTCGAATAACTCACGCACCTCTCTGTGGCACAACACCTCTGTGAACTGCAAACGTTTTTATGTCCAGCTGCTTGTATCTTAATTTTGCCACTTATTTTTATCTGAATTTTAATTCTCCATTACATGTATCCTAAACACCATACCGTCCATATACACTTATAACCTCGTCGAGACACTGCGTGAGGGATATTCCAGTCGCTTCTGTATAAACTTTATGAAATAAATAAAAATTAGTATAATATACAATTGAGAACTAATTTAAACATATTATATTCCCGCCTCGGCAGAATGGGAGATAAAGTGATCAGCTTATTTTCTCTACCAGTCTGTCTGTCAATTTTTAACCATTCAGTAATTGTTAATCAACTTTTTTCCTGTTTCGTATCCTGTATGTAATAAACAGTGACGTTAGTTAAACTGCAACTGTTTACATTTTTAAAATAGAAAAAATGGTATAATAAAAATAGGATCTAATGTAAGAATAACTGTCAACAGCTTATCAAAGAGCCAGCCAATGGTCATGGTAATAGTACAGATCTTATGTTCACAAACTGCTCACATGCTTCAGTTTCAAAATAAGGGAACACATGGTCAGATCACAAAATAAAAAAAATTGCAACAATTTCTTTAGTCATATCTAACAATGGCCTATATTACCTCTTCCTCTCACACTTTATCTCCATTTGATAATACATGTATTTAAATTTTTGCCTTCAAGGTCAACTTCAGCTGAGCACAGTGACCCATGGGTCCCTTGTTCAGTGCTCAAGTATCATAGCGTCACCCTTATTTGCCGCTATATAAGTACTCTTAATATAAATATAATTAATATTTATACATGTTTTAATACATGTAACTTAATATATATCAATAATATTAAACTATTTATTTTATCTTACCAATATATAAAAGTATAAACAGAAAAAACACATATTTCATGCCATATATTATTACAAGTATTTATTTTAGTCATGGATGTCCCACTTGCAGTATTAGAAGGTGGACGTCAGTCCAGATGGGTTTGGATGAGCTTAAGTTCCTACTGTATAGATCAGATCCTGAACAGGGGTCGGGTCGGATTGAATCCCGAACTGTATTTGGTCTGAACCAATCACCGATTTGTCTAGATATGGATCTCGGGCTTGAGAATTAGGGATTAACAAAACCAAATTCCTGGGCAGTTTATTAATATGGTTCAAGTTCATATACAACGAGTTTTCACTGTATAAATATCTGTACCTGGTTTAGAATTAACCCATACTGGAAACATAATACCTTATTTTTTAAAACCTTATACTAAATTATAATATGTTTGAAATGTGTCATACAGACGCTAAAAGGTGTATATATGTGTGTGTGTGTGTGTGTGCGCGCAAGATTCAAACCCTCCCTCGCTTGAAGATAAATTGACGTCACTGATCGATGAGGTTCCAGTGTGACTATATTAATTCCTGGCTGACTCAAGATGACACAATGAGCGAGCGTTCGACCCACCCTTTTAATGCAGACCCACCTTATTGCGGAAGAACCAGATTGGCACACCTGGCAAGGTAGTCCATCTCAGGACCCTATCATCCTATGCTAGATCTGGAAGGAAGTAGGTCCAACAGATCTGGTATAGGACGATAGGGTCCAGAGATGGACTACTCGCAAGGCAGCTTGCATATAGAAGTTTTCAGATGACGGCAAAAATAGTTGCACTGAGAAAAAGGAAGGATAGTAGCTCGCCTAAAATAGTTGTTAACATCACAGGATTATATTCATGACCATTCTCTTTAGACCTGATTATTATTATCTCATCAATATGTTTATGACAATTCTGTCGTGACCTGATTATTATTATCTCATCAATATGTTTGTGATTATTCTGTCTTGACCTGATTATTATTATCTTATCAGTATGTTTGTGACTATTCTGTCGTGACCTGATTATTATTATCTCATCAGTATGTTTGTGACTATTCTGTCTTGACCTGATTATTATTATCTCATCAATATGTTTATGACAATTCTGTCTTGACCTGATTATTATTATCTTATCAGTATGTTTGTGACTATTCTGTCGTGACCTGATTATTATTATCTCATCAGTATGTTTGTGACTATTCTGTCTTGACCTGATTATTATTATCTCATCAATATGTTTATGACAATTCTGTCGTGACCTGATTATTATTATCTCATCAGTATTTTTGTGACTATTCTGTCGTGACCTGATTATTATTATCTCATCAGTATGTTCGTGACTATTCTGTCTTGACCTGATTATTATTATCTTATCAGTATGTTTATAACCATTCTGTTTTGACCTATTTATTATTACCTCATTTGTATGTTTGTGACCATTCTGTTTTGACCTGATTATTATTATCTCATCAGTATGTTTATAACCATTCTGTTTTGACCTATTTATTATTATCTCATTAGTATGTTTGTGACCATTCTGTTTTGACCTGATTATTATTATCTCATCAATATGTTTATGACAATTCTGTCGTGACCTGATTATTATTATCTCATCAATATGTTTATAACCATTCTGTCGTGACCTGATTATTATTATCTCATCAATATGTTTATAACCATTCTGTCGTGACCTGATTATTATTATCTCATCAATATGTTTATAACCATTCTGTCGTGACCTGATTATTACTATCTCATCAATATGTTTATGACAATTCTGTCGTGACCTGATTATTATTATCTCATCAGTAAGTTCGTGACCATTCTGTTTTGTCCTGATTTTTATTATCTCATCAGTATGTTTTTGACCATTCTGTTTTGACCTGATTATTATTATCTCATAAATATGTTTATGACCATTCTGTTTTGACCTGATTATTATTATCTCATCAATATGTTTATAACCATTCTGTTTTGACCTGATTATTATTATCTTATCAGTATGTTCGTGACCATTCTATTATGACCTATCTCAACAATACTTTTGTGACCATTCTGTTGAGACCGGGATATTATTTTCAAATTTTTTTATAAACAGATCAGAGTCAACTCCGTCCAGCCCACGTTTGTTATGACAGACATGGTCAGGAAATACATGCAGAATCCAAGTCGAGTAACTGAGACAGAAACCACCAAACATAGGACACCACTTGGACGGTTTGCTGGTATGTGTTTATGGCCTCGTTAGCGATTTCTGAACTAAAAGGATTACATTCATACAGTTATCCGGCTACGGCAATGGCGGCGACAACGACAATGCGTTTTGAATGTACACCTAAATGCGGCAAACTTAATAATCGGAGGCCAAATCGCAGGTGTTTTGTTCATCACGATGGAGTTCCAGGGAGACGATATTATTCTAAATATTGCCCTTGATTTAAATCCCCCTGCCGACAAGATGGAGAAGTAAAGTGAAACCGAGTCTAATTTTTTAATCAAAGAATAAGAGAGAATTGAACGAATTGGGAATTATTTCATAAACCTTATAAAAATTAAGAGTTATATAGATTATATTATCATGGGTCTAGACAAAAGTTTTCTACCTTACTTGATTTACATTTTTAGCCGATATTTTGACTTTTCGGGACAATAAAGTAACGAAGGATGCCCGTGCGTGGTAAAAGTGCCGTCATTTTATGGGGGTGGTGCCGTACGATTATGTCCGGCAATGGCAAAAAATCGCTCCCAGACAGAATTGGAAAATAGCCGCATTGTTGTTGCCGTGCCCTGCGCATGTGTACACTGGAATGAAATAGTGTATGGCATTTTTTACGTTGCCACATTATCTTTGTCGGAATGTCTTTGCCGGAAAACGGTTGAATGTGTACACAGTTTAGAAATAATCCTTTCGTCCAGTCACGATATTGGTACCAAAGATATGATGGTAAAACGGAGATGTTAAATACTGGGTGTGACTTAATGTTCGCGAGGTTTTCAAATTCGCGATTATCGCGATACGCAAATAATCGCTAAAAATAAAAAGCTTCGTCAAAATCATGATATTATGAATAATATTTGATCTAGAATATGTTGGCAAATATAAACTAGAATATACCGGCAAAAGATACACCCTTGGTTCCTCATTATTGAATATTTGTACACGCACATTATATAATTCAATAAATAATGTACGGGTATATGCACCCAGTGTGGGTTATTATATGATCAGATCGCGAAAAGGGAACCCTCACTAAACATTGAAAAGTAAAATCGCGAAATTTTGCAAACTATAGAATACCTTTCCGCTTTACCAGCGCCACTTGTCCGCTGCAACTAACACTGAATGCTCGGGTCCGTTATATTTAAATGTAAAGAAATGTAAAGATGAAAATATTTGATTCAGCAAGGCTGTTCTTAGGTTTCTATTTAACTATTCATTCGACAAAATGCCAAATACTGGCTTAATGAACTGTTGTCGTGTACTGAATGTTTAAAGGTTGTCCCTAGATCAAATATTTAGCTGGTCAAACGGAAAGGGTTGGATTATAAATAAAATCTGTATTTTCCCTTCACCAGAAATCGAGGAGGTCGTGCACCCTGTGTTGTATCTGCTGAGCGATAAATCCGGAATGATCACGGGAACACAGGTACCGGTTGACGGAGGATTCCTGGCGACGTAGCACCCAGAGATGCTGATGACGATTTCTGATGACGTATTACACAAAAAAAAGAAAATGAAGGATTTAGTACATACCGATTGGTAGATGGACCATGCGTATTCCAAACTAAAAATATTCTGTATCGCCAACATTTCCCCCCCCCCCCTCCTTTTTTTAAATGTCATATCTGGAAGATTTCCCGTTATCCTCTATGTAACACATGTAATGTTCATTAGAGCTGGGTATCGGTCTGCCCGCTCAGGTATAATACGCTTATTGCGTTACAATCAGTGCGATACGCGATACGTAATGACGATACGCTCCATTTTTCTTTGTATTTTGTCTTCTAAATAAAAGTTCTCAGGCTAATATGTTCCTGGCTTTTTTAATATGCAACATATCTATACTGTTCTGTACTTTCACTGGGTATCAAATAAATTAAAAAAGAAAAGACAATGAAAAACGACTGATTACAAAATCTTGATTTTTAAATACCACTTCATATCAAGCAGCATATGTACATTTTTCTATTTAAAAAAATTAGAACCAAAACCCTGGTAGGCTGCAGTATTCTCTTTGTGGGTAATTAGGTAGTTACATTTCAGGGATGGGGACAGGGTATGACGGGGACAAAGTATCATTTGTAATTTTTTCTAAGGGTGTTGTACATAGCGATTTCGAGATCATTTTTCCGTTTTCAGCTTTCTTAATTTAATACTCTTTCAACAGCGCATCTCATAATAAGAAAAGTCAGGATATCGCTGGCTTCAGTGGTATTAATGCATCATCATAAATTTCAGCCTTTATATAGAATTATCTTGAATCTTCAAATCAAAAAGTGTTGAAAATTTAGCAAAAAATACTTTTATTACCAGTAGGAATTTTTTTGGATATTCCTAGCAAAAAGATGTGTGCGGCATATATTATATAGAGAGATTTATGATAAGCCATGCTGGTTCATTCTATGTAGAAATGGCGCACACCATATAAGGACGCCAGTTTTACCTGCTTCGTCAATTCGCTGGTTCCAATAAGAGAGTGCAAATACACTGCGGGGTCGGTGATCTGCTGTAGCTCAGTGGATAGAGCAGGCGACCGGTAATCATAAGGTCATGGGTTCGATTTCAATCGTCGATAAACCGACATTTCTGTGTATTCATGTTCCATTTATATATAAATATATATATAGGTTTGAGGGCAGGTGCATGGCACCATCTATCGTAAACGTTGCGATAGGCCTACAACAATGGCAATTCATGACGTCTTTGTCAACTGGAGTAATTAAGCCTATATAAATATTATAAAGTCTGATAAGCTGTATCGACTGGGCCAGTCAACAAGTATGGAAAATAATTAATTATGTTTCTTATAAATTTTAGTCTAAACTAGACTTTAAAAGGAAAAATATAAATACCCAATTTACATTATGTCTTTATTATGAATATGACTGAAACTCTTTTTGAAAAAATGCGTTGTACAGTATATCTTTTTACGCCCATTTCAAGTACCAACCATTATTTTTTTCACTTTTCTCAATCAAAAGGTTTTGTGCAAACCTATGGAATTTAAAATTTTATCTCCCTACTGATCAGATCCACAGTCACGTAAAAAGATACCATATGAGCACTGTCGAATATATATCAACTGGATTCCCATGTACACTTTGACACACACACACACACACATATATTTATATATAAACATATATGCAGGGGGATACAAATATGTTCATGTAAGTGACTTACCACCTGGCGAAGAAGTCTGTACGCTTCGAAAGCTTGTCTGTTTATAAATAAGTTAGTCTATCGTAAAATAGTCACTCTTGCTCTTTTCCTTCAGCCAAACCATTTATTATTATGCATATGTATATATTCTCGCACGTACTATTAAAATAGGTCCAAGAGTCGAGAACATATCTCTCCAATCTTATACATCAGCTGCACTGGCTTCTTTGGGGATCTTGGTGTTTGTGTACAACTGTATTCATTAAACTGCACCAGAATACCTGCAGGAACTGTATATATATATATATATATATATATATATATATATATATATATATATATATATATATATATATATAATGCTTTCCGAGGAATATACAATTTAAATATTTGGAAGATAGTTTTACTTAGCAAAAGTCTTTTTGGAAAATAATTCCCTTTTCTGTGGTTCAGGAGAACAAACACCAAACTTTAATATTGAATTAACGTTATTATTTTTCAATTATAATTGAAAATGATAAAGCTTGTCATTTACATTAGACAGCCTTATTTGGTCAATTGTACTGGGTTTGCATAATGTAAAAAAATGCACACACACACCATCACACACACACACACACACACACACACACACACATATATATAATCTTTTTAGCGTCTGCATGACACGCACCATATCTATCTATCTATATATATATATATATATATATATATATATATATCTATATATATATATATATATATATATATATATATATATATTTATACACACACCTTTTATAGCTTTTTGGCGTCTGTAAGACATCTTTCATATATATATATATATATATATATATATATATATATATAATTAATCACAATTAAAATGTACAACAATTAATTGTAAGGTCTAAGGAATAAGGTATATTATGTTTCCAGTAAATTTTATTCTAAAACAATACATATAATATTTCAAAGTTAACTATAATAAATTGGAACCAAAATCTTCATACTTCTCTTTTTTAATATATTTCATTTGCAATATATAAATATCAGTATCTACATAGTGGTATGGGGGATGATTTCATTTGCCACCCTCCCCCGTCCCCCCCCCCCCCCCCCCGCATCAAAGGAATACAAGCCTCAGTCATGTGGACATTCACTAATTCGGCCCATATTCCCAAGTACATTCTTACATAAGTGACTGAACATTTGTGAACATTCCATGATGGAGTTCCTGAATCCGTATCATGTGCCGGATCCACACCAATTAATTCATCATAAGCCAATTTCCGAAATACCTTGAGAATTTGATGAGAATACATGATTGGTTGAGCGAGTTATGTTGTGAACAATCAAACACACATACACATTCGCACACACGCACACAGACGGCGATAATCGCATACCCTCCCCGGGGGGGGGGGGGGGGGGGGGGGCAACAAGCCGGTTTGACCCCCACCTTTGCAGGTACAGGGTTTGTACCTCACTGGACACATTGTCAGTTTTGTTTGGTAACTTTGACATTTATCCATAATGTAACTTTTGCGAGAGAGATAATAATTTTAGTTTGGAAAACAAAGTGTTAAAATAGCCTGTAAGTCCGTCATAACCGACGTCATTGGTCCAGACTTTTTCCTACTACGCCATAAAGATAACTCGACAAAATGTTTATCATAACGGCTTTTTCTTTAATGAAACTGAATACAATATAAAATACTCTTGAACTAAAAAGCAATTTATACACTTTTCTATTTAATTAACGTCTTTTAGTCTTCAGTGTATTCCATGATGACATGACTCTGGGTTCTTTATGAAACAAAGCTGAATAGAAAACTAAAAGGAGCATGCGAAAAAAAAAAATTAAAACTATAGTGAATAAAACACCTCGTCTACATTGGTGGACATTATTTCGTACTTTAACTTGTAAAATAAATAGAATATTTATTGCCATTTAGTGGACAGGAGGCGCTGCACTCAGGGTTCACTAATTACCGCGCCTACAGGTGTCTATTACGTAACTGATCACCAAACGCTGCACTGTCTCATTATAGCGGCGGCATCTCGAGAGTTCGCACAGTTAATTTTTTTTTAATTTTCACATTTTTTAAAACTTTAAAAAGTTATATTTAGCACTTTTACATCTTTATGAGGCAGTTTATAACCACCGATTGCCATTTATAACTGCAGCGAATGGAATACAACGTTATAAGCCCAACACCGTCTTGTTATTTATGGACACTAACACATGTTTTGGCATGTACATTATTTAATGTCATGTACATTACTTCATACCTGTAGCATCGAAAATTTAAATGTAAAAAAAAAATATATTTTATATTATAAATAACAAGAGACCTGCCATGTTACCTGTAAATGAAAGACTAGTATAAGAAAAAAATATATATATATTATTTTACCAGCTGACAATGAACATGTTTTTCACTTGTTCAGAATTCTAATAAGGCCCCGTCGAATTGTTGAGATTAATATGCGCGCATATTAGATAATTAAATAACAGTGGATAAACCTGGGTGTAGGTAACTGTATATAGTGAGACAGCGAAAATGAAATCCCCGCGAAATACTGAAAAAGGTAACATTTAACCTCACGAATGGTGAGGTAACCACCAGTATGTAACTCCGTCAATGCCTTGATCCGTAACAAAATCATGTTTGAACGATCATGCAGCTCCAAAAATTTAATCAGTAAAATTAATTGATCTCTAATCCGGCCGTATACCACTTTACAAGGCCTGCATTAATTGGAATTAAGTTAAAATAATTGTTGATATTGGCAACAAACTCAAATGAAAAATGTACAGACTACGTAGTCCGCTTGCCGATATTATATATATATATATATATATATATATATATATATATATATATATATATTTAATTATATATATATATTTAATTCATTTTGTCGTCTCATGTAAACCCCTCTTAATTCTCTTGCATGGTCAAATAGTATATATGTCAGGTTAAAAATACTAGATATTACTAGATATTAGTCAAGCCAGCTTTTTTCACTTTTTTTTTCATTTTCTGTCCAATCAAAAAATTCTGGTTTATTTCATTTGTATTCTTTATTTTGAGGGGTTATCAATTAGAGTTGACGATGTACATGCGGGGTAATAAATTGATAAACACATTTTACATTTCTTTACAGAAAAAATGTTGATTTATCTTATTACTTCGTGTCTATGGGCCTGTAGGGTATCCGTTTGGCAAATTTGTCGACTGTTTAATTATTTCTTGTTTGTTGCAAACGGTTTAGGTCGTTAGTGAGACGTACTCCAAGAAAAAACGGCATATATGTTATAAGAATTACGCCATCCGCATGTGGGCGTGGCAATGTTTACATCATACACGTGGACCCGGTCTGAAGAAATCATGACATGCGCAGTGTGGTCTTCTCTCCCAGCAGATTTCATATTCATTGTACATTGCATCAGTATTAGACAAACTGATTGGAGACTAGGTAATTGGTGACAGACGAGGAATTGCTGTCTCTACTTTTCGGAAGAATTAAAACGTATTAGGAAATAAGAACCGATATATTTTAGCAGTAAAATCTGCATATATCACAGTTATGGCCACTACAGAAGATCTTCAGGCTAGAATCAAAGAACTTGAAGCAGAGCTTGCCAAAGCGAGAGCGGAAAATGATGCCGCGGGTAGACGTGAGAAAATTTCTCAGATGTCATCTGAAGTTGTTGACAGTAACCCATACAGGTACGATTGCTTATCACTGTTGTTTAATACATAGCTGAAGACGTTTGTATTGTCATACTTATGTATGTAACAGTTATGTTCACAATCTGAGGCCACAGATCAAAGGTTTTGATAAACATATGGTGTTCCCAATTATCGCTCACTGTCAGAAAAAGGGACAGTCATGACATCATGGCACTTTACAGCTGTCATGCTTGTTAACGTTGATAAAATATTTAAGTATAATGTTGTCATCAAATTTTACCCCATTTGCTTTAATTTAACAATAT
This sequence comes from Sipunculus nudus, assembly GCA_026874595.1. Lineage (NCBI taxonomy): Eukaryota > Metazoa > Annelida > Sipuncula > Golfingiida > Sipunculidae > Sipunculus > Sipunculus nudus. The sequence continues at coordinate 3,434,466 of CM049321.1, read as the reverse complement.
CCACTGTGGCATGTCCGGAATTTGATCTGTTTATTGCCAATTATTGGAATGTGAATGAATTAAATATCTGGTCTGCTAATTTATAGCAGGGTCGGAGCTGGGTTGTCTTGTCATTCGCCGCCTGCAGTGATGAAATGTCTTGCACTGTTATAAGACAACTGTTTTGTTGCCTCCCCATATATAGAGATGAATGGTGTTTGACCACAATACAATTTTTTTTTCCAGGAAAAGGCCGTTTTATTATCAGTTTCACAGATGGGGTGTCATTAATCTTCTTAAGTTCACCATGACAAAAGTATTTTATTTTCAATACAGCTGCAACATATTGGCAACTCTTTGTGTATTTTACTTTAGTTATTTTGTATTATGGCCTAAGAATACACAGGTCGTACTGCTCATAACCACCATGACAGAAGCAGTAAGAATGTACACTTACCAGCCACAATGCTTTGTGTACTGGTCCCGTTTCATAAGGGTTATAGACATATTGAAACTGGGATTTTATGCAATCAGCTTATCATAACAGAATTATGTCTTTAAAAATGAGATACCAGAAATGCTGATGGGTTTTCTCCCTTTTATAGACACAGACCATACTGAGCTTAGAATCCCACCTGAGTGTAAACATGGGGTGGTGACAAATCTGTACGCTCAGAAATATATAACATTTCAGTCACCCTTGGTGGCCATCTTGTCATAAGATCCTGTATTACAATTGTCTGCTCTTCATTAACATTGTGGTTTCCACAACAAGGAGCTTGGAAGGTGGTGGGTTCAGATTTTCACAACTTCAACCATCACAGCTTGCACGGTCAGACTGTTCACAGAAAACCACAAAAAATTATTAAAAAAAAAACACTGAAAGTCAACTAATCTCTTTAAAGTCCCTAAATATTTTAATTGTTTCAACTGAAAGCTAACATTAAATGATAAGATTAATATATATATCAATGAATATTATGCTGAATTTGGCATTTAATTTTCTCCTGTCCAGCTGCTGTCTGCAATGTTAGTAACCAATCTTGCTAATAGGTGGCAACACCGGTCTAATTCCAATTGTCAGGCAAACATTTACTAAATGACAGACACGTTACATCTTTCTTTGTTATTTTCACAACACAAATTCTCCAAATATTCTCAATGCATTTCATTGAGCTTCTATGTAAGGATGGACAATAGGCTTTTTTTTTTAAATTACGTTATGTGATAGTGGGTGCTGGCAATGTATCCTCAGCTGAACATACTTTCTTCTTAAACTCAGTATTATGCATATGCGCAGCATTGAAATAGGGCCACCATATAATCATGTGTGATAGGATTTTATCAGGACAAAATCCAGTGGAACTGAGTAGAAATTGTTTTTAGGGAACACAAGAGGATGATCAGGCAAATGCCAAAACATCATGTTAAGTGATATCCAAATATGTATTTTTTTTCACTAAACTGTTTCTGTAGGGGATCTAGATCAACTCACCCTGTAAATTAGTCTTTATACAACAAGACATGCAGGTTCTATGAGTACCTGTGATTACAAGGTACAACTTGTTTGTTTGACTTTATAAATATTTTTTACTGAATGTATAGATCTACAATTTATTTTCAGTCGACTGATGGCCTTGAAGAGGATGGGTATTGTGGACAACTATGAGGTGAAGTAGTGATATTAATGAAATTTATGGAAACAGGGCAGTTTGCTGTTTCCTTACTTAGAATTTACTCTTTCATATCATAGCAGTTTATTATGTTCCTAAATAATCTGGTTAAGTCTAAGGCCTGTTTTCCTTGATCACGTTTCCTTTGTATTATACACATTGAGAATCAACTCCAAAATGATGTAAGAAGGTAAACATTACATGGCAAGTGTTTTGAAGTGTGCATACAGTAAGAAAGGAATCAGGCAATCCTAGATTATCTGCCAGACACTTTGTTTGCTGAGTGAAAAATCAAACCATCAGAAATATCACAGTCTGTTTATGCTTTTTGGATTAAAATGCTATGAAATATGCACCATAAAGCATCATACACTAGACCAGTTGGAAAGCAGCCTAATACAGCCAGCTGTCCTTTTGTCATGCCAGTTACCAATAAATATTAAAGAATGACACCAATACCAGAATTAGAATCTTTGGTATGGTATCAAAGTAAGGAGTATGCTGGTTTATTCTAAGTGAAGAATGTTATATCAAATACAGGAAATCTGTGTAGCTAAAGACTGATAAGCCAGTTGGTTTGAATTCTTTATTTCATTTCAGAAAATCCGAGACTACACAGTTCTTGTCGTAGGGGTTGGTGGTGTAGGAAGTGTCACAGCAGAAATGTTAACAAGATGTGGCATAGGAAAGGTAAAATCAGATATAATCTCTCACTGATCTCATTCATTTTCAAACAGAAATTGTGTTTCAGGTATTAAAGGACAGGGTATTTGTTGTCATGGTCATGAGTTGACATTCCTTATAATTACACAAGTTCCATTCATACAACATTGTGGATGAGGTAACCAATGATTTATCTGCAGGCACCCCCACAAACTAGGAATGAAGTGACAGAAAAAAAGTTTTATTTTGTTCACATTATACACACAAAAGGTCAAATATTGCTTTATTGAAAATCATGACACACAACTTGAGTGTGCACTTCAAAACTCCCTTGAATCCTCCATCATTATATATGTGAACAGAGGACTCATGTACTGGGATTAGCACTAAGTGACAAGATAAAGCACTAGATATGTGTTCTGCTTTAGGTAATTATCATAAATATAAGTTATATGACTTGTCCATTGCAGTAAATTATCCGGTTGAAAGGGTTCAGAATTTGTTTGTTTTTCCTTTCATTATGTGCGACCCTGGTTGAGCCTGGGTCACGCTGCAGATGACTTTCCTTATGTAGCATGGATGACTGAGTCAGAGTCCATCTCAGTCATGGTACAGGACAATGGTATTTGTACCTTTGTTTATAGTTTCTGGTTGCGTGGTCCAAATACTGAACCTAAAAAGTGGGAGTGTGGTTCAATTTAACTTCAGTAGGTCATACTTATGCTAATCTTTGACAACAGTGACATAGAAACCTTTACCAAACAAACTGATTTGAACAGAAAAGGGAAAAACAAACTCAAATACTTTCTATGATATTATTGTTAAAATAATGTTTTCTTATAACCTAGTGATATTTTAGTTTTCTAAGGAAAATTGAAAGGAATGTTTCTAAGAGTGTCATGTTGCTATTTTATGTTCTGAACACATGCTCTGTTGGTGAGTAAAGGCAACTATTAAATATGTGATGTGTTTTGGGGAGCAAATTCAAAATATGTAATTGGAGGTCATTGTAACTTTGGTTATATTAATTTGGTGATTTACATTTCATTTCTAAGGATTAAACTGTAATATGTTTATATGAATTATATGGTACTGACCATGTATGTCTGAAACTCAAGACACCTGTTTCAAACCTATTTCAAAGCATTTTAGTCTTTAGAGTTCAAATTATGTCAGGTACACATTGATTTTTTAAAATTCCATTACCAAACTTCCAAATCTGGATAATGCTAATACTTTTGAAAATGAATGCTGATTTTGACCTAAAATTACATATACACTTTAACTTTCAACATTTTGTCAGCTGTTTATTTGGTTGAATAGAGAAGCTTCAAAATCCTCATGTCTGATGTTTTAAACTTTTTCAGTTACTGCTGTTTGACTATGACAAGGTGGAGCTGGCCAACATGAACAGACTGTTCTTCCAGCCCCACCAGGCAGGCATGAGTAAAGTGGAAGCCGCCGTCAAGACCCTGCAGTAAGGCTCAGATACTGTGGTTTATTCCTTTTTATTTGGTTAATTTTGCAATATTCAGGATTGTGAAATAATTGCTAATCAACTAAAATATCCTCTTTATCAGCAACCTTATCTTTGCCTGGTATCAAAACCGGCCCTTGCATTAGCAGTGCGCACAGGTTGTGATACATATGGACTGTGATACAAGTCATAATTAAGGACTGAACCAGTAATTGGATTTTTTTCTAATTTTTTAAATCAATACAGATGCTGCTGTACTCAGATTTCACAGGTTTCTCAGGCAATTGTGAAAATGAAACCCTTGTGAAACATTCAAAATGAAGAAATCGCGAATATTTCAGCCTCGCAAATATAAAGCCAACCACAGTATAAACCTGAGGTTTGCCATAGTGCTCAGAATTTGGGTCAAATGAAAATCCCTGCAGTTTTCAGTAGCTGGATTAGGGATAAATACAGCTCCATGGATGTACATGCAAATGTGTTTCAGATATATCAATGCAAATGGGATTAAATATAATCATATGCAAATGTCATTAAAATTATTGAGTGTAAATGCAAATGCATTTGCTAATGCTGTATGATGCCACTATAGGTATTAAGATATGTATGTTGTAATGAATAACACAGATTATGTAGCTGCTGACATCGTTATTCTTGAAAAATCATTTACAATGTTATTGATAAACCCCCAGTACCTAAATATTATATTTTAATTAATGTGTGATTCCAGGGTGATGGATCTGTACCTTAATTAATTGCAGTTGCATTCCGAAACTGTACCTGATTCAAATTACCCTTAGCCTGCAGCTTTGTAGATGCCAGGATTTTTACAGGGTTTGAGTATTTATTGGTATTCCTTGGACTATAAAAGTCCTTGTCAGTTTACCAATGTTCATGTACTCAGGCCCTCAAAAGGCTATCAAAAGGCACAGTAAGAATTTATATGTCCATTGCAGTTATTAAGCTTTGGATAGAGGTAATTGGTGCTTAAAATTCTGCTTCTGGTACAAAATAAATTAATCTTGTTTCAGAAACATTAACCCAGATGTAGAATTTGAAGCCCACAACTACAACATCACCACAATGGATAACTTTACTCACTTCATGGGCAGGATTAGGTATGACACACACGCACACTCTCTCTCTCTTACACACAGTCACACAGACTCCATTTAAATTACACAGAGTTAAATATATTATGGGATTATATTGATAAAAGAAAGTTAATTGCATGATGGATACTGGAACTCTCACAGACAGTAATAAAAGCAGTAGAAAAAACTATATAAGGTGCTAGAACAGAAGAAATCAACTTTCATCCTGCTGTCATTTCAAATTTAGGCACTAATACTTATCATATATATATATTATTGAACATGATATATGCTGTACTATATACTTGATTTTCTGCAGAACGGATTTTGTAGTTTTGTTTGTACAGAACAGAGAAAATATGAAAAACCCACAATGCTGTTCAGTAGGTCCATTGAAAAAATAAACATTTTTGAAAACTATAAAAGACTAATGGTCATGTTATCAGTACAACAAAATGTTATGTTCTTGCAAATTATAATAACAAGTGTCTACTTTTGAATATCTCATTGTATTGTTGACAGCAATGGAAGCCTAACAGGTGGTCCTGTAGACTTGGTACTGAGCTGCGTGGATAACTTTGAGGCTCGCATGGCCATTAATACTGTAAGTTGAAAATGTCCCTGGATATTCCTTTTATAGGGTTAATTCCATTCTCTATAAATCCAGACTCAATTCTTATTGCAATTTGATCAATTTAATGTGGATTTATCGAGAACTGGCCAAGACAGATATGACCTAGGTTCAAGTTTCACATAGAAAGGTGCAATTATTGTAAAGCAATGTGCCATCCGTACAGCTCAGTTAATTTAATGTCTGCCAAAAGTTAAACATTGAAGTAAGGTAACAGTGACCTCTTTGCCATGACAGATTGAAAAAAATCATCACTTTCACCACCATATCCAAACTATATTTATCAAACTCACAATACCAGTATCTAAAAAATATTATGTATTCTTTCATTATAACAAAATCAGTCCATTTTCCTGTTAAACAAGTATAAATGGCACATGACAGCATACTGTCCGTCTGAAACCAACATATATAGCTTTCACTGTATGTTTTGTTGATTGTCATGTCTTTTGAAATCTACCTCCATCACTCTGGCAGGACATTAACCTGTCTCTGTGTTCCACTTACTTCCATCCTGGGCATATTCTGGTGTTAGACGCACGTAAACCCGTTTTTTAGCTCAGCTGACTGAAAGTCATCTGAGCTATAGCGATCACCATTTGTCCGTCGTCATTCCAGTCCTCTGGCCGTCCGTTAACAGGGCACAAATCGTAACCCCTGGACCTGAAATCTTCAAACTTGACATCCGGGAGATCCATGAAAAATCTCCTTGGAAATCTGAAATTAGGTCTCTGTTACCCATATCCTTTGAGCTATGGGGCTCCGAAGTACCCTCCTCCCCCCCAGAATAATGCAAAATTTGATACAAAAGGTCAAGTATCTGAATAACTACTGCATTGATCAGAATGATTCTTTGCATGAATATTGATCATTGGATATTCCATCAGTTCCTGCAAACTGGTGGCAGCACCTGTATTTTTTCCAATTTTTACGAATTTTTTTCTTTATTTTTGAGACTTTCAAAGTGGCTGTCATCTGTTAATAGGGCACAAATCGTAACCGCTGGACCTGTATTCTTTTAACTTTACATCAAGGGAGGTCAATAAAAATTCTCTGTGAAAAACATGAAATTAGGTCTATGTTACCCATATCCTTTGTAGTGAGTACCCCTCAGAAAAATTAAAAATTTGATACAAAAGCTCCAGTATCTGAATAACTAATGCATTGATAACCATGATTCTTTGCAGGAAAATTGATCATGGAGTGTTTCATCAGTTCCTGCAGACTGGTGGCACCACCTATATATATTTATTTTATTAATTTGTACGCATTTTTTCTCTTTTTGAGACTTTCAAATAAAGCCTCATCTTGTAACAAGGCACAAATCATAACCACTTGACATAGAATCTTCATACTTGACTTCTATGGAGGTCCATGAAAAGTCTTCTTGGAAATCTGATATTAGGTCTCTGTTACCCATATCCTCTGAGCTATAGGGCTCGTAAATACCCCCAAGAATAATTAAAAATTTGATACAAACAAAAGTTCCAGTATCTGAATAACTAATGCCTCGAAAGCTATGATTCTTGGGATATATTTTGATCATGGAGTGTTTCATCAGTTCCTGCAGACAGGTGGCACTACCTGTATTTTATTCAAATTTTTATGCATTTTTCTTTCTATTTATGAGACCTTCAAATGAAGTCGTCATCTGTCCAAAAGCCCACTAAAACCCATGATTTGTCTGCACTCTGGCAGTTATTTTGTTCATTGTTCAACATTCCTTGAATTCAGCTGAGCGTAATGGCCCATGGGCCACTAGTTTGTAATTGTCACATCCCACATCTTCTTGGGAGACCCATGAGGACATGTCCCTGCAACCTCTGTTCCTTCCATACTTCCTTTACACACTCCTCATTTTTCTTAATCATCTTTCTATTCAGTTGACAGTGGATGCACTGAACTTTTGTCTTGGAACTCATTTGTGACCACACCTTGGCTTTGCATGTTTTTGGTCTTCAGCTGTTCAGAATGATTCAGTTTGTGTCCCAAAGGGGGTTTTTCGCTTTATTCCTCAAAAAATGGAGAGATATTTCAAATAATTTTTTCAAAGCAGCCATTGCAGCAGCATATGATGGCAACTACTATTCTGTATCAAGATTGGAAGCATTTTGTAACTATGAACCAAGGCCTGTGGAATTTTTGTGTGACAGCTTTACAATATCTGGTACTCTCAGAGTCAAATATTTTAGAATGTTCCGTTGTTCCTTTACAATCAACAAACACAACTGATTCTCTTGATAAAAATGTGGTAAGTAGGGCTGGAAATAAACTTTTGTATTAACTATTGCATATTAATTTATAAATTAACTTAAGGCATGTTATTTAAATGGCCTGTGTGGCAAAATGTCCTGTCTTATTTGGGATTACCAGACTAGCTAAACCGGTCTTTTAGTGCAAAGTATTATCATAATTGCTTTTTTTTTCAATCCAGGCATGTAATGAACTTGGACAGACCTGGATAGAATCCGGAGTGAGTGAAAATGCTGTGTCTGGACACATCCAGTTCATCATACCAGGAGAAACATCTTGTTTTGCAGTAAGTGAAATTTTCTGATGTCACATGAAAAACTTGAATTTCCTTACAGCAAAATCAGTCATGCAAATTGTCTTGTATATTGAGGAAAAGTCTGTCACTTCTTTGTAGTATCAAATTTCTGTGACATCACTCACCTTTCACTAGAATTTAAGAAGAAGTATAATATGATAGTTGGTGAACGTTCCTTCCATTTCATAGCCCCAAAAGTCTTGAATTCACTTCCTGTTACACTTAGAAAATCTCTGCGTCTTGTATCATTCAAAACTTATTTAAAAATGTATCTCTTTTGGCAAGATTTTGGGGATTAATATGCATCATTTCTTTTTTCTTGGGTCAGGCACAGGGAGTAGATTTCCTTGAAATTGGGTATGGGTATGTGTGTGTGTGTGTGTGTGAAATGCGCTGTGAATCTGACCATCAAAGAATTTGGTGCTATATAAATACAATTAATTATTATTATTATTATTATTATTATTATTATTATTATTATTATTTTTTGCATAGAAGTGCAAACATTAAAATTGTTTAACAGAAACAGTTAATGTTTTAAAATGGTGTCAGATGATGAAAACAAAGGTATTGAAAAAGGATCTGCCTTAACCATGTCACACAACCCTCACCCATATGTCCATGTAGGGGTGAGCTGTGTGATATAAATCACATGAATGTATCTAATATTAATGCAGTTAGTAATTTCACTGTGACATCTCACCATGTATGATGTATCACAATATAGGTCTAATTAAATCAAATCAGTTGTAAAATGTTGCAATAAACGTATTTTTCTCAGTTCTTCAATTTCATTTTTTTATATGTCATTCAGGCAGGGTACAGTATAAATTTATTGCCACTCCATGGTCATCATTTTGGTAATGCTAATCTAAAGGGCATTTTTAAAAAAAATCATAAAATCAGATAGACAGGGAAACTGGAAATATTAAATGTTTGTGAATGGAGATCAAGAATTATTTACCTAATTTATATAAAGAAACCAACAATTAAAAAAAAATTTAGCTTATAATAAGCTCTCATTGTTTTCTTGAGTGGAATTGAAATATGTGCCTATTTTAAAATGTTATACCAGGGTGTCTTGATTAAACAGTCCCAACATTTTTTTGAAGGAGTTTCAAATTCATTGTATAGTGATTGCTTCAAAGTGATCAAAATCTGTTTGAGACATTCTCAAAATTCTTCACAGCCAAGATTACCAGGATTTGTGGAGGCACTGAAAATGAACAATCAAAATACACAGGAATAAAATTTGTCAGGAAAGAACCCAGAGTTGCCTCACCTCCTTTACGCCAACATCAGAGGCTAAGATCCAAAATATCATAAAGGCATCACCTTCAAAGCAATGCAGGCTAAGCTTGACCAAATTCCTACTTTGTTGTTAAAGGATCTAATGCCAGCATTCCTGCCATTCCTTTCATATGTTTTGAATGATTCCTTAGCATACGGATAGGTATCTCCAAACTTCAAAGAGGCTATTATAATCCTCAGGTTTAAAAAAAAAAACATCTTTGGATTTTGAACAACTGTGCAACAACAGACACGTGTCCAATATACCTTTTCTTGCAAAGGTCCTTGAAATGGTAGTTGCCTACAGGATCAAAGACCATCTTTCTGCTTGTAACCTCCTTGAACCACTACAGTCTGCCTATTGCCAATTCCACAGCTGCAAGACTGTGCTGGTCAAGGTTTACATTGATTTGGCACTAGCCCTTGACTAGAAATAGTCAGTAATACAGGTGCTTTTAGGTCTCAGTGCTGCATTTGATGCAATAGACCAAACCATCCTGATCAAAATATGTGAAGAGGTGATTGGCATCACGGGTGAAGCTTTTTGCTGGATTACCTTTTACATGTCACACAGGAAGCAGATTGTGTGTGTGAATGGTGAAAAATCTAGTGCTTCATCGCTTGATTGTGGGGTACCTCACTTTTATTCACAATGTATATTTGTCCTCTAGGTGATATACTGTGCCAATGAAACATCCAATACCATCTCTACGCAGATGATGCCCAGTTGTATCTGTCATTTGAGGAGGAGAGGGCTGAATTAGAAGTTAACCACATGGAAGAAGTTGCTAACATCATAAAATGCTGGATGAATCAGAAAATGTTGAAATGAGGCACAAATAAAACTTAGTTCATGATTGTTTGTGATAAGGGACACATCACCAATCACCAGCTTGCAAGATCTGTTGCTGCAAGTTTGGCCAGACAGAGTAAAAACATCCCATTATGCCAGAAATGTTGGTGTAATGATTGATACCACATTATCCATGTTACCTCAGATTTCTTGCAGGGAGAGTTCAGCAATTTTCCACCTTAGAAATATTGGAAAAGTTCACAAACTCTAGACCCAAGGGGCAACTGAACAGCTCATTCCTTTACTTGTAACATCTTGCTCAGACTATGGTAATGCCCTTCTGATCAACACTCCTAAGTGCAATCATAGGAAACTCCAGCATGGGCAGAATACCTTGACCAAGATTGTAACCAGATCTTCTAGGTCAGATCGTATTACACCTGTGTTACAATCCCTCCATTGGCTTCCGGTTGAGGTGCACATCCAATATAAAGTTGCCTTTATGGCTTTCAAAGCCTTCATGATTAGGCCCCTAGTTATATCAAGGACATGTTGTGTCCTGCGAGGCAACTTAGATCTAGTCACACAGGCCTACTGACTGTGCCAAAGTTCAGAACAAACCTCTGTGGTGCGAAACCTTTTTAATAATAATTCTGATGGTCTCTGGAATTGGCTTCCTATTGAGATAGGCTGTGTGACTCTGTCAATTGTTTTAAAAGGCTTCTTAAACCACATTTCTTCAGAAAGTATTACAATGTCTAGATTAACAATGTTTTATCAGCTATATTTTATTACAAATGTAATGTCCATTTTCATGTATTTATTAACAATGTTCTATGTGCAGTGCAGCTGAACTTTTATTTAAAAGGATACTTCTGCTATAAATATAAAATAATACTAATAATAATATAGAAATGTTGATACATCATGTATGTATTGTCATTTGATTTTTTTTTACAGTGCGCCCCACCTCTAGTTGTTGCAACCAACACTGATGAAAAGACTTTGAAGCGTGAGGGTGTGTGTGCAGCTAGTTTACCAACAACAATGGGAATAGTGGCCGGATTCCTTGTTCAGAACACTCTCAAGTAAGTTAAATATCCAGTAATAAATCTATTGTCCTCTCCAGATACAATCCTTGCCATACCACAGTTGTGCTTCCTAATCATTTGGTCCTAACACTGCCAAATGATAAAATTAACCATTTTTTGTGGCCTAAAGGAGAACTGTGTGTGGTCTGAGGTGGTAAAACTATGAAAATGGTGCTAACTATCTACATCTAGTTAAACTAAGGATGTTTCTGGTCAGCTTGGCCTAAACATTGATGTTTTGCTACTGTTGTAACCTCTTCTTTTTGGTCTGGGGTGCCCTCGTAGCCAGGAGATGACAAGTTAGAATATCAGCTGAGTAATGCTGAGATGTTTCATTGTTAGCCTTCCCCCAGGGTGAGCTGTCTGCAGCCCTACTAGGTAGGCCATACATTTCTTTAGTGTTATGGCAAAGCAACAGGCATGATTACACACCAAGGACCCACAGGTGTGGTAGCCACTGGGCCTGGTTGACCCAAGGATATAGAGTTAGAAGAAATGTGTGGTTCTGAAGAAACATGCTACCCCCAGTCATGTGGTTCAAAACTGAAACAGAATTTTCTTGATGTGTATATTTAGGTTGCAATTACTTAAATCATTGTTCCAAGCATGGAGGCTGTTAACTCCATAAAAAAAGGTAATTCTCAGAGCTTCTGTGATTTCTGTGGAGGACCTTAGTCCAATCCATAACTGGTCAACCTGTTTATAGCAATGTCCTTTTAAACAGTGATAATTTCACAGAAAAGTCCTTAAGGAAATGACAACCTTATTTGGCAATCAATACTAATGAAATATACCGAAGCTTAAGTATTACTACTTTTGACATTTTTAATTGTATCTCGGATCAGGTGCATCCCTGCATTAGTAGCCAATTTTTAGCTCAGCTGACTATAAGTCATCTAAGCTTTAGCAATCACTCTTTGTCCGTCACAGCATCTAGACGTCTAGACACAATGTTTAGATGCAGAATTCCCAGATTATTGGACCTATATCTTTCAACTGTTTGAAATAACTTGGTTTGCATTTAAGCGAACCGGGTTTATCATCAGGTCACATGTGAACTGCTGAGCCCTCATTTTTGGTTGACCTCTAACCTTTCCTCGCTGCCCAACGTCCATTTGTGCGTCTGTTTCCATACATAACCCCGCATATCTCGGGAACCGTTTGACCCATCAGGCTAAAAATTTTGCACAAATGTAGCCCTTTGATAGCTTAATAACATACACTAAAAATGGTGGCGCCACCTGCAACCATTTTTGCACAGTGTCCATCTGTTCATCTGCCTTGGGATGATATCACTCATATCTTAGAAGTGGTTTGACTTATCGACCTGAAATTTTGCTGGTTTATACATCCTGGACAGGTTTCTCAATTTTATGACAGGTTGCGCCACTTATATTCATGTTTACTCTGCAGACATCCAAGCTCATATCTCGAGAACCATTTGACCGATTGGGCCAAAATTTTGCATGTGTATAGATCTCACATAGCTCTTCATCATAGGCAAAACTTGTGGCGCCACCTGCAACCATTTATGCACAGCATCCATCTGTTCATCTGCCGTAGCATAAACTCACTCATATCTCATCAGTAGTTTGATATATCCACCTGAAATTTTGCAGGTTTATACATCCTGGAAAGCTTTCTCGATTTTATGACAGGTGGCGCCACCTTAATTCAAGTTTACTCTGCAGACATCCAAGCTCAAATCTCAGGAACTGTTTGAGTGATTGTGCTAAAATCATGCATGTGTATAGATCTCTTATAGCTCTTCATCATTGGCAAAACTGGTGGTGCCACCTGCAACCATTAATGCACAGCACCCATCTGTTCATCTGCCTTGGGATAAAATCACTCATATCTCAGCAGTGGTTTGACTTATCCACCTGAAATTTTGCATGTTTTTTACATCCTGGACAGCTTTCTCGATTTTATGACAGGTGGCGCCACCTTCATTCAGGTTAACTCTGCAGACATCCAAGCTCATATCTCGGGAACCGTTTGACTGATTGGGCCAAAATTTTGCATGTGTATAGATCTCACATAGCTCTTTATCATAGGCAAAACCGGTGGTGCCACCTGCAACCACTTATGTATGAACACCGTCCATCTGTTCATCTGCTTTGGGATAAAATCACTCATATCTTAGCAGTGGTTTGACTTATCCACCTGAAATGTTGCAGGTTTATACATCCTGGACAGCCTTCTCCATTTTATGACAGGTGGTGCCACCTTCATTCAGGTTAACTCTGCAGACATCCAAGCTCATATCTCGGGAATCGTTTGACCGATTGGGCCAAAATTTTGCTTGTGTATAGATCTCACATAGCTCTTCATCATAAGCAAAACTGGTGGCACCACCTGCAACCACTTATGAACACCGTCATTCTGTTCATCTGCCTTGGGATAAAATCACTCATATCTCAGCAGTGGTTTGACTTATCCACCTGAAATTCTGCAGGTTTATACATCCTGGACAATTTTCTCGATTTTATGACAGGTGGCACCACCTTCATACACGTTTACGCTACAGACATCCATGCTAATATGCAACACACCTCACTCTATTCCCCTTGCCACTTAATCCATGCCTCACTTCACCCGTCCCACTCTGATTTCTATGGATACACATAGTCGCTTGTAGACTACCCATATTCTAATTTTAAAATGTCCTAGTCTGACACTTGCAGGTCCGAAATGTCCATTTTGCTGAAATCATAATGACAAAGGTAGATATGCTGGACTTAAAAGGATCAATATTAAATTTTAAAAATAAACCTCCATTCATACTCCCAAACTTTGCACAGGTTTGCATTAGGCCTGTAGTCTTGTTTACTATTTTTTTAATCAATTTTTGATACCTCAAAAGATGCTGTCATCTGTTAACAGGGCTCAAATCGTAACAACTAGACATAGAATCTTCCCACTTTACATCCATAGAGGTACATGAAAAGTCTCCATGGAAACCTGAAATTAGGTCTCTGTAACCCATATTCTCTGAGCTATTGGGCTTATAAGCACCCCCCATCATAATTAAAAATTTGATACCAAAGCAGGGCACAAATCATAAACATTGGACCTGGAATCTTCTAACCTAAAATCCAGGGAGGTCTATGAAAATCTCCTTGGAAACGTGTATTTAGGTCTCTGTTACCCATATTTTCTGAGCTATGGGGCTTATAAATATGAGGACCCCTCAGAATAATTGAAAGTTTGATACCAAAGTAGGGCACAAATCATTACCTTTGGGCCCAGAATCTTCTAACTTGACATCCTGAGAGTTCCTCAAAAGTTCTCCCCGGAAACCTGAAATTGGGTCACAGTGAAACTATATTCTCAGAGTTTTGGGGTATGTTTGAGCACTCTAGAAATAATGCAAAATACACACAAATTGCCAGATTCCTCATGAAAGGCTGGTTGGTTTGTCATCAGATTTGTTAACCTTATGGGTCTTATTGAACTTAAGCTAATATGCATGAACAATGATGCCACCTACATTACCTTAATTAGTTGTCTGTGCAAGGACATATTGTCAACATGTCAGTCGGCTGAGCGTCATGACCCATGGGTCACTTGTCGTATCCCCAGACAAAGACAGGATACTATGGTTTAGGTTCAGTCATGCTGTCACTGCAGAAATTTCTTTCAGGTGAGATAACTCAGAAAATCTTTCACGGATCTTTACCAAATTTGATATGTGCATAGATATGGGTGAGAGGACAAAGCCTATGTAAAATGGGGTTATTACCTGTACTGAGAGAGTGACCTTGACTTTGAAAATATCAATTTTAGGGAAAAATCACACAAATTCCTAAATATCTCAAAAATTGCATGGATTGATCTGAAAATCAAGTTGCTCGAAGATCTTAGATGGTGTTGTCATATGCCAGAAACTGGTGGCGCCACCTATTATCCTTTTCTTATATTTGTGCCATTTTATACCCCCATCATTGCCACTTGACAGAACTGTGAGCATTATAAGTCAGAAACTAATAGACAGATTTCTTTCATATTATTCATGTACATTGGTATGGGTTATTGGATGATGCATATTTAAATTAGGGTCATGACCTTTCCTATGAGAGTGACCTTGACCTTGAATATTGCCATATATGGTGAAAATTACAAAAATCCTAAATATCTCAATAAGGGATGCATGGATTGGTCCAAAAATCAAATTAACCGAAGATCTTTGATAGCTTTGTCTTCTGCAGAAGACAGGTTGCACCACCTTTCTGTCCTTTTCTTGTTTTGCGCCTTCTAATACCCCATCATTGTATCGCCAGACATAGTCTGGAGATACTATGGTTTAGGCAAGGTTGCGCCGCCGCCGCCGCCGCAGAGATTTTTTTGGACACAATAACTCAAAAAATATTTCAAGGATCTTTTTCAAACTTGACACATTTATAGATATAGGTGAGAGGACGAAGCCTATTTAAAATGGGGTCATGACCTCAAATAGGAGAGTGACCTTGACCTTGAATATATCCATTTTTGGGGAAAATCACACAAATTCTTAAATATCTCAAAAAATCTTTCATGGATTTATCCAAAAATCAAGTTGGACAAAGATCTTGGATAGTGATGTCATGTACCGGAAACTGGTGGTGCCACCTAGTATCCTTTTCTTGTTTTTGTGCCGTTTAATACCCCCATCATTGCCACTTGACAGTACTTTTAGCATCACAAGTCAAAAACTGATTGACAGATTTCTTTAATATTATGCATGTACATAGGTATGGGTTATGGGATGATGTATATTAAAATTGGGGTCATGACCTTTCCTTTGAGAGTGGCTTTGACCTTGAATATTACCATCTATGGTGAAAATCACATAAAATCATGAATATCTTAAAAAGGGATGCATGGATTGGTCCAAAAGTCAAGTTGACGGAAGATCTTGGATAGTTTTGTCTTTTGCAGAAGATAGGTGGCGCTACCTGTTGTCCTTTTCTTGTTTTTTGCGCCTTTGAATACCCCATCATTGCCACTTGACAGTATATACTGTGAGCATTATAAGTCAAACAGTAATGGACAGATTTCTTTCATGTTATGCATGTATATAGATATGGTTTATTGAATGAGGTATATTTAATTTTAAATTTAATTTTAAAATTTAATTTAATTTAATTTTTTTTTTTTTTAATTTAATTTTTTTTTTCAAATGTTGGATATTTTGGAATGCAGTTTATTGATTTGGGGTCATGACCATGACTATGAGAGTGACCTTGACCTTGAATATTCCCATATTTGGTGAAAAACATAAAATCATGAATATCTTAAAAAGGGCCACTTGACAGCACTGTGAGCATTATAAGTCAAAAACCCTTTGATCAATTGTCCTTCCCAATCCAAAATATTCCTGTATTTTGTACAAATGTTTCTCACATTCATTGCTAAAATACAAATACATCACATTATATCAACAAAATACCACAAAACCTCATTTGTCTGGCGATACTATGGTACCAGCGGTGCCAAGAAATGTCTAGTTGCTACTTGATAGTACTGCGAGCTTTATAAGTCAAAAACTAATGGACAGATTGGGCTAAAATTATGCATGTACATCCATCTTGGAGTGTTTTCTTGATAGCGGACAGGTGGCACCACCTGCCCTACCGTTTTCATAAAATTATAAAAATATTAATGCCCTTTTCTAAGGAATGATTTGCCGGTTTGGCCTGAAATTGAGCTTGTTCATATACAGCATACAGTAAGATGTCCCCAAAATCTCCTACCATGCCGAAAATTGGGTCAATAGGACTTTGTTCCTTTGAGATATTAACACATTCGCTGCCCAGCCAAATATTCCCCCAGTGCCAGGGCCTGAAACAGTCTCGGGGAGGTCCGGGTGAGTAAGTTCTAGGTGTGAAAAGCTGATAACGAGGGTGTGAAGTCCACCTGGTGCAAGGGCCATAAAACTTGCCTGAGGTGTTATGCACAGAAGGATGTCATAACCCTGTTCGGCCTAATTAGCTAATTAGGCCTACAGCCAGAAAGGACTTCAAAGGAAACAAGCGCACACAAACACAGATACGCCCTCACATGCACAAATATATATATATATAATTTATGTATAATGTATATATATATAGAGAGAGAGAGAGAGAGAGAAAGAGAGAGAGAATTCATATGTTTACACGAGGACCGGGAAAGTCCAGCGGTTCACGCAATAGCGGCTCCTGTACACACTCGGATCGACCTTCGATATATTAGTTGAAATAATAGATGAAGATTTATAAAACGTCACAGTTATCATCATGTATAATCATCAAAGTTCTAATGTCACTTCATTGATCTGGTAGAACTCGCGAGGGTTTGTGTCTTATTCTGGTTTATGATTGCCATAAACTTTCAAGTACGCTGTTACATGTGGAAAGATGGCTCAGGGGTTATGTAGTAGGTAAAGTGACGCGAGACGGAAAACCGCGCAAATTCAATTCCCCCTTTTTTTTCTTTCATTTTACAAACTTTTATTTTTACTTAAAAAAAAACTATTTTGCTTTTCATTACAAACAAACTGATTCTGCCAATCATTATAATTCTAAAAATTGTTTTATATTTTATTACACACAGTCATAGAGTTATTTACATACCGTGGCGACAGCATGATACAGTGGACCTCGTCATTGTCATCGTCAAACGAAGCCGGGAATCATAAGAATATTGGGTGTGATCTCTAGGGCTCATGATATAATACTTTATTATGAATTGTCTGAAAGTCATACGTCGGGGTGCATATGGTGAATTCCAAAGTGCGGTTGGGATTGTTGGTGCACAAAAGGGCCAACATGTCGCAAGTGATCGTCCGAGTTTGCATGCTTTCAGAATTTTACAATTTACATGCACTTGTTGGCGAAGGTACTTACACAAGCATATTGCTTTCTCTAAATGTATAGGATACATGAGATATCCAAATATGCCAAACCAATAATATGCAGCCGCGTTCTGATTAACCTGCCGATGTGTGTGACAGGCATGTGGCAAGCGCCCTATTGTTGTTGATTGCGCAACAGGCTGTCCTCGCGGGGCAATAAACCTGAACGAATTCACGCCTCGCTATCTCGAGTTCACGCCAAAGGTGCGATCTGTCACACCTCTGTCTCACCAGCGGGTTTGCCGCAAGCAAGCGGCCAAAACACGCCCAAATATAAAACTAGAAAGATTTTATATGCGGTCCTTGCTTTCGTTTGATTCTAAGGAATACTCCTACACGGTATCAATTTTACACTACAGCGGGTCATGAACTTATTTCACGGTAAAGGACGAAAGCCGTGGTTATTTTCACGCTCCCAAAACCTTTCTTGCTTTCGAGTTATCAAGCGCACTGATGAATTACAAATTTTACTATTTCATAACAAGAAACCAATTTATAAATGAACTACTACTCACCTGCGCAGAGTTTATTGATAAATTTAAGAGATTTCTTACTGAAAATTGCTGATAAATTCATGACGAGTATACCAGTCATAGGCACTGGGGGAATCAGAAAATATGAAGAGTATACTCGTCATAGGCAGCGAAAGTGTTAAGGAAAAACCTCAATTTTTTATTAGAAATCTATTTTCACACTTCAGGACTGCCTAATATCAAAACCACTCATCTGGTTTTCTTCATATTTACCATAAATATTCCTCTATATAGTTCCTATGTACATGCCAGAAATAAAGTCAGTATTATTTAATTTAAAAAAGTTATGGGCCCAAACATAATGGACTTTGTAAAAAAATCAGGAAAGATAGTTGGTCACTTAAGACCAAAAGTGTTAAAGGTAGGGACTTTTTTTCAGTAATACAACTTTAATGAATCAAAATTTAATTGTATACCAAAATTAGATCAACATCTGTTAAATTTTTTTAAATATTTGCAAAAATATAAAATTGGTACCTTAAATTTTGCCCAACTTTGGCCACGGCACTTTTTTTTCCTGTAAGTACTGTGGATTTAATTTTCACAGCATGTGCACATAAGGATTTAATCTGTTAAAATCTGAAATTTGAAAATAAAAGCTGCAAAATTAGGCTAGTAATTGAATTTATTTTGGAGGCTCTCGTTGTTTTCCCTTACATTGTCAAGCAGTCCACTTTGGTGACTGTAGGTCATTCAGTGCAGCTCTCTCAATTGAGTTGAGCTTGATCAGACTGTCTGCAGTTAATACCATACCACAAGGAGCCTTTTTCTCTGGCAACCCCCGCTCCTCTCCCTCCCCCCCCCCCCCACCCCACCCCACCCCCATTCTGTTGACAGACCTGTACTATGAAGTAGATGAATCTTAAAATTAACATTTTTTTCAGCAAAGAGCAGTAACAACGGAGACCCCTCCCCCCACCCACCCCTTCAATACAAAGGACTAATAAACAAGATAAATCTTTTAATTTTAATGTTAAATAAATTCTTTTTGATGAGACTTGGACAATTTTGATTGTTTTAAAGAAAAGAAATTCAGGAATTTAATCCTAATATTCAAATGTGATAAAATATTAGGATCTTATGTAAGTGCTAACTGACAAGATTTAAGAAGATATAAATACTTTGTAGCATTTCATTTATATCTCTTAAAGTTAGCAGGGCCTTGGTGCGAATAACACTGTTAACTTAGTATTGAAATTAGGAATATTGGTCAAACTTTGTGAGATTAATTTAAAAATCATATGGCCATATATTTAACAGCTTTTGAAAACTTAATTACCTTCACACACTCTTTGTTAATGAAATGTTACCCCTTATATAACACTTACCGTAGGCCTATTTGTTCCCATTGTGCATCACTAAATGGTTTAGCTCATGTCCATTATTCTATAATTTACAGAGTTTCATTTTAGCAGGGCCATTTTCTCATAGCTTTTCTAATGATAATATACATGAAAAACGAAAAGAAAACAAATATTTTGCAGTTACTAATATTTTCCAAAATTCAGCTAAGCGATGTGACCCATGGGTCCCTTGTTTCAGGAATGATTTGCCCTATTTGCTGAAATTGTGTATGTCCATAGATCTTGGATCCCTGCAACTCATGTTCATGACTGGCGGCACCATCTGCAATAGTTTTCGTGTGGCGTTCATCTGTACATTTGCTGTAGGTGAAAATTGCTCATATCTGAGGAATCGTTCAATGTGTTGGTCTGCAATATGGCATGTACATCCATCTTGGAGAGTTTTCTCATCAACCAGACAGGTGGCGCCACGTACCTTACCATTTTAGGAGTACAAATTAATCCCCTTTTCTCAAGAGTGATTCACCTAATTGGCCCCCATATTTGGGGGAAATATTGTTTCTCAAGTTGATAGATGGAAGAAACCATGGTTGCTTGCCAACTGTCAGTATATGCTGCTGAAGATGGGGGCTTATTCTTAAAGGGGGGGGGGATTAATTGTCTGGGGATACTATGGCACCTGCTGTGCCAAGAAATATCTAGTTTTTTTAGCTGTTCATATTTATAGTGTTTACATGAGGTCACCCTATCAGCAGCTGTCGAGTGAAGCTGTTTCTGGATGTGACCAATGACCTTGACAGCCATATGTTGAGCTGGAATGTTGTAAAATATAGATGAATTGATTTGATTTTTATATGCTCATCTATAAAGGGATGTATTATTATCGTATACCCATGGTCTGTCTGTCTGTCCGTCTGTCTGTCCGTCCGTCCATTGACTTTTAGTGTCTACACAATAACTTAATGGGGCTTTGATGGATTTTCATGAAACTCAGCATAGCTAAATACCAATAATTTATCATGCACGAGTTGGATTATGGGCATAATCCACATATTTTTTAATTAGGTTAGAAATTTTAAAAAAAATGCATTAACTATGGAACAGACTATTGTGTTATGGTTGGTTTACAAATGCATGCTTTTAACCTGAATGAATCTGAAGTAATGTTTTTCTTGTTTTTATATTCCACAGGTACTTACTTCAGTTTGGTGACGTCACATATTACCTCGGTTACAATGCCCTGCAAGACTTCTTCCCCACCATGTCAATGAAACCCAACCCCCAGTGTGATGACAGACACTGTCAGAAACAACAGAAGGCTTACCAGGTATGTATGTACATGTGATGTCAGACACTGTCAGAAACAACAGAAGGCTTACCAGGTGTGTATGTTCATGTGATGACAAACACTGTCAGAAACAACAGAAAGCTTACCAGGTATGTATGTACATGTGATGACAGACACTGTCAGAAACAAGAGAAGGCTTACCAGGTTTTTATGTACATGTGATGACAGACACTGTCAGAAACAACAGAAGGCTTACCAGGTATGTATGTACATGTGATGACAGACACTGTCAGAAACAACAGAAGGCTTACCAGGTGTGTATGTTAATGTGATGACAGACACTGTCAGAAACTACAGAAAGCTTACCAGGTATGTATGTACATGTGATGACAGACACTGTCAGAAACAACAGAAGGCTTACCAGGTGTGTATGTACATGTCATGACAGGCGCTGTCAGAAACAACAGAAGGCTTACCAGGTATGGATGTACATGTGATGACAGACACTGTCAGAAACAACAGAAGGCTTACCAGGTGTGAATGTTCATGTGATGACAAACACTGTCAGAAACAACAGAAAGCTTACCAGGTATGTATGTACATGTGATGACAGACACTGTCAGAAACAAGAGAAGGCTTACCAGGTTTTAATGTACATGTGATGACAGACACTGTCAGAAACAACAGAAGGCGTACCAGGTATGTATGTACATGTGATCACAGACAGTCAGAAACAAGAGAAGGCTTACCAGGTATGTATGTACATGTGGTGACAGACACTGTCAGAAACAACAGAAGGCTTACCAGGTATGTATGTACATGTGATGACAGACACTGTCAGAAACAACAGAAGGCTTACCAGGTATGTATGTACATGTGATGACAGACACTGTCAGAAAAAAGAGAAGGCTTACCAGGTTTTTATGTACATGTGATGACAGACACTGTCAGAAACAACAGAAGGCGTACCAGGTATGTATGTACATGTGATGACAGACGCTGTCAGAATCAAGAGAAGGCTTACCAGGTATGTATGTACATGTGATGACAGGCACTGGCAGAAACAACAGAAGGCTTACCAGGTATGTTTGTACATGTGATGACAGACACTGTCAGAAACAACAGAAGGCTTGCCAGGTATGTATGTACATGTGATGAGAGGCACTGTCAGAAACAACAGAAGGCTTTCCAGGTATGTATGTACATGTGATGACAGACACTGTCAGAAACAACAGAAGGTTTACCAGGTATGTATGTACATGTGATGACAGACACTATCAGAATCACCAGAAGGCTTACCAGGTATGTATGTACATGTGATGACAGACACTGTCAGAAACAACAGAAGGTTTACCAGGTATGTATGTACATGTGATGACAGACACTGTCAGAAACAACAGAAAGCTTACCAGGTATGTATGTAGATTTGATGACAGACACTGTCAGAAACAACAGAAGGTTTACCAGGTATGTATGTACATGTGATGACAGACACTGTCAGAAACAACAGAAGGCTTTCCAGGTATGTATGTACATGTGATGACAGACACTGTCAGAAACAACAGAAGGCTTACCAGGAATGTATGTACATGTGATGACAGACACTGTCAGAAACAACAGAAGGCTTACCAGGTATGTATGTACATGTGATGACAGTCAATGTCAGAAACAACAGAAGGTGTACCAGGTATGTATGTACATATGATGACAGACAAAGTCAGAAACAACAGAAGGCTTACCAGGTATGTATGTACTTGTGATGACAGACACTGTCAGAAACAACAGAAGGTTTACCTGGTATGTATGTACATGTGATGACAGACACTGTCAGAAACACCAGAAGGCTTACCAGGTATGTATGTAGATTTGATGACAGACACTGTCAGAAACAGCAGAAGGCTTATCAGGTGTGTATGTACATGTGATGACAGATATGTCAGAAACAGCAGAAGGCTTACCGGGTATGTATGTACATATGATGACAGACACTGTCAGAAACAACAGAAGGCGTACCAGGTATGTATGTACATATGATGACAGACACTGTCAGAAACACCAGAAGGCTTACCAGGTATGTATGTACATGTGATGACAGACACTGTCAGAAACAACAGAAGGCTTACCAGGAATGTATGTACATGTGATGACAGACACTGTCAGAAACAACAGAAGGCTTACCAGGTATGTATGTACATGTGATGACAGTCAATGTCAGAAACAACAGAAAGTGTACCAGGTATGTATGTACATATGATGACAGACAAAGTCAGAAACAACAGAAGGCTTACCAGGTATGTATGTACTTGTGATGACAGACACTGTCAGAAACAACAGAAGGTTTACCTGGTTTGTATGTACATGTGATGACAGACACTGTCAGAAACACCAGAAGGCTTACCAGGTATGTATGTAGATTTGATGACAGACACTGTCAGAAACAGCAGAAGGCTTACCAGGTGTGTATGTACCTGTGAGTACAGACACTGTCAGAAACAACAGAAGGCGTACCAGGTATGTATGTACATATGATGACAGATATGTCAGAAACAGCAGAAGGCTTACCCGGTATGTATGTACATGTGATGACAGACACTGTCAGAAACAACAGAAGGCGTAGCAGGTATGTATGTACATATGATGACAGACACTGTCAGAAACACCAGAAGGCTTACCAGGTATGTATGTACATGTGATGACAGACACTGTCAGAAACAGCAGAAGGGGTACCAGGTGTGTATGTACATGTGATGACAGACACTGTCAGAAACAGCAGAAGGGGTACCAGGTGTGTATGTACATGTGATGACAGACACTGTATACACATGTCAAATTGAAAGTCTATGTACAAGATATAACAAGAAGCTTATGAAGTCCGCAAAAAGATAACAAACAGTGCAAAAAAATTAAAGTGTTTATAAGTGTTTAGATATGAGGGAACATGAACGTATCACAGGAGGAACTATCACCTGACACACCTTAGGGACCACAGTTCTACTTACCATAGGTTTCCACCCGGCAGTAACAATCAGACTGCCTCATGAAGATTGCTGACATTGTGTCCATACAAAAATATTTTTGTTCTATGGATTTGCTCTTCAATTTTTCAATAGGATAAAAGTTATTTTGTTTGCAAATGAAGACCTAACCTCCTCCCACAGTGGTTATACAGTGCAGTTGCCTCAGGCATCCCATTGTGTAACCGCTTTTTTGTATGGCAAGGTTCTCTGGGCACACACAGCAGGATACACATAGAGCAAAGACTGGTAATGAGAGCGTGGTATTGCATTGTGCAATGTGCATCCAGATGTTTAACAGGCAACACCCACTTGGCATATGACAAAGAACCAGACCAACGAGAGCTTGTGTCCTGGTGTAATCAGACCATCAAAAACAGTGGAACATGTTTAAAATTTTGGTTTGATGCACAATGCAATAAGATGCTCTCATTACAATTCTTTGCTCTGTGTGCACCCTGGTGGTCATACCCGGAGAACCTTTCCATACCAAGCAGTGGTCACATGACAGGATGTCTGGAGTGATTTCAGTCTATAACCACTGCATGAGGAGCGTAATGAAAAACAAGTTCATAGAAGTGTTGCTAATTTGTAATATAAAATGAATTCTTAAAGGTGTGGAAAACAGACAAAATTTAGTGTTCAGCGTATACACCATTTAATTGAATTGAAGCACATATTTTGTATTTTCTGGGCAAGCAGGCAAAAATTCCACGAACTGTGTCTGGACCAGTAAAGAACAAAAAATTGCCCCCTCTCACCATGTTGCTAGTTCCTTGAGTCAGTTCAACAAGATTTTTTTTTTCGTGGTGGCCTAACAGATTTGACTGTCATATGAGAAAGTAAGAGATTATACATAGAGAAATGAGCTATAACAGTTCTCTTTGTTACACATGTACCCTCTATGAACGTATGATTTCAATTTTATTTTTTTTTTTCAGGAAAGAGAAGCTGCCAAACCAAAAGTTGAAGTTGAAGAAAAAGTTGAAGAAATAACTCATGATGATAACATATATGGTAAATACATTTTGATTATAAATAGAGATATACAAAGCAGGCTTTGATTTGAAAAAAAAAGTTTGAAATTCTCTGCTTGGCCTTAAGAAGAATTATTTATATGAATGTGTCTTGAAAAAAAAAAACTTGTTTACATCTGAATAAATAGTTAATACTTGGATTAACTTGGACCCCTATCATCCTTCTAGCAAATTGCTTTAGCTTGTGTTGATGTGAGATTATTTTGGGCATTATAGGTGTTACATGTAAGTACAGTGGCTCGTATAGGACATGCACAAAATTATTTTATCTCATTCCCTTGAGATAGTATCTCGTTCCCATGCGATAATATCTTGTGGCCACGTGATAATTATCTCGTTCCCACGCGTTAGTATGTCGTGGCAAGGCAATAATTATCTCGTTCCCACACCTTACTATCGCATGGGAACGAGATAAATGTAGATAGACAGTACAGTAAGACCTACATCTTTAATCCTTAAGGCTTGTTTCTCTACACTGGATGAAGACTATGGTCAATTATTTGCATGAATTTGGAGCGGGCTTAATATGCTGAGACCTGAAATGATGCAACCTGGACTCGTACAACACTCATGGGCCATGTTTGTTCAGAGAATGTGTGAGCGGGGAAAGGGGGGGGGGGAGGGGGGTTTGTTCGTGTGAAATATGTATCAGAATAAATTTTCATAATATGGATTACATAACTGAAGTATAATAGTGGAAAGAAAGATGTGATGGGGGTGAATGAGCAAATTTCTCGTAAAAAGGTCTCCTTAAAAGGTGAAAGGGGCATGTCATTATGAAGTGGCATGGTTGACCCTTTTTGTTGTAAGCTTCTCCCTTGAGACATAACACAAACTGACATGTTGTGTACCCATTCGGTAAACCCGAAAATTTATAACCCTACCCTAGCCCTAAAAAGTAAGATTTTCTGGGAAGGTAAAATACAAACAAGTGTTTCAGTTTAATTTATATGTTTTGTACACAAGAGTTTATATCACCCTTACCCTTAAACAAACTCAACACAGTTTTCCAGGAACAAATCAAAATGGGCTAGTTGAACCAACGCAGTGAAATGTTGAACCAACACAATTAAAACTGCTAAAATTTACCTCGAAGCAGTCAGCGCAAACGCACATACAACGAAATACATACAAACAATTTAAGCTGCATCAACACTCGACATACAACAGACCAAATGAGGGCTTTAGCCAGCATGGCATACTAACACATGGCCACGCGATACTAATGCGTGGGAATGAGATAATTATCGCATGGGAACAAGATACTATCGTGTGGCCATGAGATACTAACGCGTGGGAATGAGATAATTATCTTGTGGCCACTAGATACTAACACGTGGGAATGAGATAATTATTGCGTGGCCACGAGATACCAACGCGTGAGAATGAGATTCTATCTCGTGGGAACAAGATAAAAATAATTTTGTGCATGTCCTATACGAGCCAACGTATGTAAGAGTACAACAATGTATCAAATAATCATTGAATTACTGTAAAATTGTTATCTATTCCAAATTTATTAGTTTACATTATTAGTTTTTGGATGTACTTCCCCAAGCCCTATGTGCAGTATCAGATTAGACAGAGCATGCAGAGATGTAAAGACTATTATCTGTGTTTGCGTCCTGAATGTACTTTAAATGTTTGCCGGTGGACCACTCCATTTGCATAGAAACAAAAATAGCAGCTATAAATAGAGGAAGAGCTATATTCTTCTTGACCAGCTTAAATTAACTGACATTCAGTTTGTTTTTTCAGGAATTGAACTAGTATCTGAAACAACAGAGCAAGAATTACAAGCTGCAGAGGGAGATAAACCAGAACTGGTAGAGGGCGTGAGTGTGGCATACACCAAACCAGCTGCTGCACAACAGGTAAAGAACTAATAATATGATTTTTCTGATGTTGTCCAGAGAATTCTAAGGCTGTACTACAGTATCAGGGTATATTTATAACAGTAGATTTGCCTTGAGAGTGTAGATAGCCTGCTCTCCTTCATTTTTGTCCTTTAATACACAAATATGATATATATATATATATATATATATATATATATATATATATATATATATATATATATATATATATATATATAAAGTTTCCCATGTACATCTTTTCAATAATCAGTGGAGAAGGTTGAATTTTTAGCTCAGCTGACTGAAGGTCAACTGAGGTATAGGAATGGCGCTTTGTCCGTTAGGGCGTCTGCTGTCCCGGGCGTCCTTTAGACGGGCCAAATCATAACCCTGGACCTAGAAACTTCTTAGTGAATTTTCAGGGAGGTCCATAAAAAATCTCCTTGGAAACCTGAAATAATGTCAGTGCAACCTGCATCTAAGTGGCCTGTAAGTACCCCCATGAACAATTAAAAATTTAAAACAAAACCTCCAGTATCTTGATAATTAATGCATGGAATGCCATAAATAATGCCTTAGATATTCACCATGACTTATTTTGTCAATATTGCAATATCGGTGGTGCCTCCTGCATTTTTAGCTCAGCTAAATATAAGTCATCTGGCTATAGTTGTGGTCCATTGTCCATCTTCTGTCCGTCCGTCCATTATACTAGCTGTTTTGTAACCGTAAGACCTACGAATCCAAAATTTGGCTTACTGTTAGATTTCTCCAAGATCTCCTACCAAACCGAACATTGGGTCACTGTGACTTCGTTCCTTTGATAAATTAAGGAAAAAACCTCAAATATCAATAAAAAAAACTATTATCACACTTCAAGACTGCTTATATCAAAACCACTGTTCTGTTTTCCTTAATATTTACCAGAAGTATGCTCCTATATATTTCCTATATACATGTGAGAAATTAAGTCCTTTCAGTGTAATATCTTAAAGTTATTGGCCTAAACGTAATGCACTTTGTAAAAAATTAGGAAAAAAATTTACTCACTTAACATGAACATTTTTGAAGCTAAAGCCTTTTTTTCCAAGTGTATAACTTTGTTTAATTAAGATTCAATTGTATACCCAAAGTTAGATCTGAATTTTTTAAATTTTTTCAGTTATTAGCATAAAAATAAAATACATACCTTAAATTTTGCCCATATTTTACCATGGCACATTTTTCCTGCAAATACTGTTGAATAAATGTTCACAGCATGTAAATGTAAGTATTTAAATTATATAAACCTGAAATTTGAAAATAATAGCTTACTCTCATACCACCCCTGCAGTGGATGGTTTAAAGCTAGGAAAGTCTGAAACTTGAAAGCAACTTATTTATTCAGTTGTGTAATATTGCAGATGTTAAACTTTAAAACACTTTGATATAATAAAAAAATTAAGAAATAATTGAAACTTTATATATTAGTAGCTTTGTTTGTCTTCTAGTCTGTTTGTCCTTTTTTAAATATTAAGTAATTGTTGATGAACTTTTTCGTCCTGTAAGCATAGTTGAATTAAGTGAAAATCCTGTGAATATTCACTATAATAATACAGAGATGTTGTACCTCCCATCATTCTGAGTGGTTGGCTTTTTGATGCAGTGTTGACAGTCCAGTAGTTTACACTGACTAATCATGGTAATAATACATGTTACGTTCACAAACACAAAATTTGCAACAATTTCTTACTCATCAATACAAACCAATCATGTCAACCAGCCATGGCCTATAATACCTTTTCCTCTAAGACTTAATCTCCATTTAATATTATTTTAGATTTTACCTTTAAGGTCAACTTCAGCTGAGCACAGTGACCCATGTGTCCCTTGTTTCTGATTTTTAAAAGCTTTATTTGCTAATTTTGAGACAGTCAAATCACAGCAAACATATAAATTTCTCAGCTTTGGTTTAATCTGGTGTCTTGAAACCAGGTATGTTTTATGGACATGACTCGTTCCTTCAGTTGCAGAAGACTGGTGGTGCCACCTGTATTTTTTTACTCCTATTGAATCACAGCAATGTCAGTCTTTAGATGTGATGTTATCTAGTGATGCATTTATTGATCATAATTAGTTTCTTCAGTTCCTGAAGACTTGGTGGCACCACATACTTTTAGCTAACCTGTGAGCTTATATGATGGTGTGGCATCGTCCATCATCCGTTTTCCATTGTACCATCAACAATGATATGAAAAGGAAAGGTTGTGGTATATATAGTAACTTCTCAAATTTTTGGTCACAAGGTCATTGGTTAAGTCACTGGAACCAAATTTGAAAAACCTTATAAATATCCTTACAATCAAATTCAGCTAAGCGTCAAGACCCTTGGGTCCCTAGTTTACCTTTTAATTGAAATTATTTTTCAACATAATTTCATGTGATCTTGGGACAACATGATAATAACAGAATTGTTTGCAAACAGGGAAAAACACATTATAACAGACCAAAATATCATCAAAGCTAAGTATTCATTTTCCAAGTTGAAAGAAATTTCTTTGCAGCTGGAGCTCAAAATTTAAAAAAATTTTTACTGAAAATGAAAAATAAAATATGCAAGGGGTGAAATTTGATGTGCCTGGAGCTGAGAAACAAACCTTTCTTTTGGCCTGAAGATTTTGTGATGACATGATGGTCTGTGAAAGATTTATTGTTTATATCACCTCTGCAAAGCAATAGAATTTTCAGGATTATTATAATATCATGGAACATATTTTCTTAAGTCTTGGACATATTTTTATATACATCTCACGGAAAAAGCATGTCAATGATAAGAGTGAGGAATTGATTTTAAAATCATAATTGATGGTGGAAAAATTAAAACGACCAATGAATGATTATTATTTGATTATTTTCTTCCTCCCAATCAACCTTGAAATCTGCTGTGTACTAGCACCTAAAATATTGACTACATTTAATAGTCTGACATGTAAATCAGTGATCATAATGAAACCGTCAATCCACCTGCATCCAAGATCTACCTGCTTTCGGAAGATTGTCGGCTGCGCAAACAGGTGTTCCTTTGGAGGGTTTTTCCTGTATTTAACAATTAACATATTATTATCATCATATAGTTATCTTCTCCTTCATTCAACAGACGATTGGACTTATTGTTCAGTTTATTGTTATGTGGGACAGCCCATAGTTTCCATAATAGAGATATTCCTATAAGGAATCTTCTTCATGTACTATTAAACCGTGTCATCTATGACCATTTTTTTTTTGCTATTGCTATTTTGTCAGAATATTTTATAATGTACAATCCATTCATTACAGGACTCGGGACCAACTGTTGATAACACAGAACAGAGCCTTGATGATCTGATGGCACAAATGAAAGGACTATGATAATCTAACACACACATACTACAGAGAGATATGGTTACAGATATGAGTTATAAAGATGGTAATAAATCAATCAAAATAAACTGTGGTTTAAAGAATGGTCTTTGTTTTTGTGTAACCTTCTGTGTTATCTAGATGTAATGAAAACCACAGTCATGATGTTGCCAGAAGATGATGTTTAACATAATGGCAGTGATTTTTGTTGGCTTTAAGCTCAGCTCATTAAGTCATCTGAGCTAAAGCAATCAAGTCTGTCATGGGCTCGTGGCTATGTGCCAGAACTGGTACATGTAATCAGACCATCAAGAGCAGGTGCAATACCAAGCTCTCATTGATCTGGTTAGACATATTTTGGCTTTGTGCCAGCCCTTGTGGTGAGAGCCAGAGAAAAGCAGTGGTTACAATGAAGGAGATCTGTGACCACTGCAGTGTATAACCGCTGTGTGAGGAGTGTAGAGATGATAGTGACGGTGATGATAACAAAGAGGGAGGCCTTGATGATGATGAGGATGATGAAGAGGGTGGTGCTATTGTTGATGTTTGATCTGATGATGACATGGCAGCAAAAATTATGATAATAAGGGTAGTGATAGTAGTGATCATGATGATTGCAATGATAAGAATAGTTGTGATTGTGATCAGAGGAGAATGATTATGAGAGTCATGATGAAGTTAATGGTAGTTTCAATGGTCAGGAAGATGCCAGTGATAATGATTATGATGATGGTAATATTGATGGTTATGATAATGAGGAAGAATCAGGATAGTGATGAGGATGGTAGTTTGTGATGAGGACATGAATGGCAACAGTGGTAATGATAATATTGATTCATGGAGTGAATATAACTACTCTGATGAGGATGATTAGAATGTGATCAGATGAGAATGAGGAATGTAGTTATGATGAAGTGGATGGTAGTTATTATGATTAGGAAGATGCCAGTGATAATGATTATGATGGTAATAGTGATGGTGATGGAGAGAAAATACTTTGGCAGTGAGGATGGTAATATGGTTGATAGTGATGGAGAGAACATAGTTGTGATGATGATAAGGAAAATGCTGATGATGGCAATGATGACTAGAAGTGAGAAGAATAAGATGGGAGGGAAGATGATGATGATCAAAAGAATAGCAGGTATGATGAGCAAAAGGATGCTAATGGCAGTGATGTTGATTAGGATGGTAGTGATGATGATGCTGATATATGTTAATGTGATGATGATCAAAATGAGAAGGAAGGCAGTAATGATGATCAAGACAAAGAACAATAAAATAATAGTAATCCTCATACGGTCACCATCATCTGCGTTCATCAACATCACTACCATCATCTTCTTCCCCCAAACATCCTCCTTACCATCCTCCTTGCTCCTCTTCCTCCTACTTATCTTCATAATCACCATCATTATCACTACCCTCATCATTATCATAAAATTATCCTCCTCATTATCTCTAGCATCTTCTCTTCCCAGTCATCCTTTTCCTCCTCCTGATCACCCTTGCCATCCTTGCTCCTGTTTGTCCTACTCATCCTCATCATACTGATGATGTTAGTGATGTGGATGGTATTGATGATGATGCCAATGGAGTTGATGATTGATGATGATAATAAGGTGGTGGGATGGTGACCATACTGATGAGGAAAATATGACAGTAATAGTAATTAGTGGTAGTGATCATGATAATTGCAGTGATGAGAATGGCTGTTATCAGATGAGGATGGGGATGATAGTCATGATAGTAGTTTGGTTGGTGTTAGTCATAAAGGTTAGGAAGTAGTTAGTGATGATAATTATAATGATGGTGATAATGATAAGGAGGAACCACTATGGTGAGGGTGATGATGCTGATGGTAGTGATGGTGATGAGGACATGTCAGTAGTGGTAATGATAATTATATCCACCAAAAAAGAGTTTTACGGATTCTGTTTTCACGCGGGTTCCGCCGCCACTGCGATTTTTTTTAGAGAAGTCCTCTGAGACTCTTGGATCTTTCCAAAACCCAGCACTGGGTCACATGTGAACTGGTGCCTAACAAAGACTGGTGGCGCCACCTGAAATCCTTTTCGTGTAGTATGAACCTTGGTTTCAGTGTTTGGCTGTAATTATGCATGTTCATAGATCTTGAATACCTCCATCTCATACTCAAGATTGGTGGTGCCATCTGTAATCGTACTTGCGTAGCATTTATCCATGCATTTGCTTTGGGTAAAAATCCTTCATATCTCAGGAGTGATTCAATGTATTGGTCTGAAATGTCCATGCACGTCCATCCATCTTGGAGAGTTTTCTCCTAGACATGACAGGTTCCACCACCTACCTTCTTGTTTACGTAGAATACAATGCTGCCCTTTTCTCAAAAGTGGTTTTCCTTATTGGCCTGAAATCATGCATTTCCATAGATCTTGGATACTTCCATCTCTTTCTTAAGACTGGTGGTGACATCTGCCATTTTTTTTTTTTTTTTTGCGTGGCGTCCATCCATCCATTTGCCTTGGGTGAAAATCGCTCATATCTCAGGAGTGGATGGATGTATCAGTCTGAAATATTGCATGCTTATCCGTCTTGGATAACTTTGTTGTACACCAGACAGGTGGCGCAATCATGCCAATCTGTTTTTAGCTCAGCTGACTGAAAGTCATCTGAGCTATAGCGATCACTCTTTGTCCGTCGTCCGTCTGTCTGTCTGTCTGTCTGTCCGTCTGTCTGTCCGTTAACCAGGCACAAATCGTAACCGCTAGAACTGAAATCTTCTTACTTGACATCCTTGGAGGTCCATGAAAAATCTCCTTGGACACCAGAAATTAGGTCTCTGTTACCCATATCCTTCGAGCTATGGGGCCCCAAAGTACCCCCCAGAAAAGTCCAAAATTTCATACAAAAACTTCAATATCTCATTAACTACTTGACTGATGGTCATGATTTTTGGCATACATATTGATCATGAGAGGTTCCATCAGTTCCTGAAGACTGGTGGCGCCACCTATATTTTTCGATTTTTTACGAATTTTTTTCTCTATTTTTGAGATTTTTAAAAATGTGAACATCTGTTAACAAGGCACAAATCGTAATGACTGGACTTAGAATCTTCATTCTCGACACACTGAGAGACCTATGAAAAGACTCCATGGAAACCAGAAATAAGGTCTCTGTTACCCATATCCTTCCAGCTATGGGGCCCCAAACTACCCCCAAGAAAAGTAAAAATTTCAAACAAAAACTTCAATATCTCATTAAATACTTGACTGATGGTCATGATTTTTGTCATACATATTGATCATGAGATGTTCCATCACTTCCTGCAGACTGGTGGCGCCACCTGTATCGTTCAATTTTTTACGAATTTTTTTCTCTATTTTTGAGACCTTTCAAAATGTAAACATCTGTTAACAAGGCACAAATCGTAAAGACTGGACCTAGAATCTTCATTCTTGACACATTGGGAGACCTATGAAAAGTCTCCATGGAAACCAAAATTAGGTCTCTGTTACCTATATTCTTCGAGCTATGGAGCCCTAAAGTACCCCCAAGAAAAGAAAAAATTTTCATACAAAAACTTCAATATCTCATTAACTACTTGAATGATGGTCATGATTTGTGGCATAACTATTGATCATGAGATGTATCATCTGTTCCTGCAGACTGGTGGCGCCACCTGTATCGTTCGATTTTTTTTTACGATTTTTTCCTCTATTTTTGAGACCTTTAAGGATGCTGTCATCTGTTAGCATGGCACAAATAGTAACGACTGGACCTAGAATCTTCATTCTCAAAACACTAGAAGACCTATGAAAAGTCTCCATGGAAACCAGAAATTAGGTCTCTGTTACCCATATCCTTCGAGCTATGGGGCCCCAAAGTACCCCCCCAGAGTAGTCAAAAATTTCATACAAAAACTTCAATATCTCAATAACTACATCACTGATCGTCATGATTTTTGGCATACATATTGATTATGAGATGTTCCATCAGTTCCTGCAGACTGGTGGCGCCACCTATGTTATCTATCAAGAGGGTACAAATTGCAACAACTGGACCTAGTAACTTCATTCTTGTCATGCAAGGAGGCCCATGAAGAGTGCCTGTGGAAACTTGAAATTAGGTCTCTGTTACCCATATCCTTCAAGCTATAGGAGTCTGAAGTATCCCTCAGAACAATGGACAATTTGATACAAAAGCTGAAGTATCTGAACAACTAATACGGAGATCATCATGATTCTTTGCATGGATATTGACCATTAAGTGTTTTTAGCTCAGCTGACTGTAAGTCATCTGAAGTATCCCTCAGAATAATGGACAATTTGATACAAAAGCTCAAGTATCTAAACAACTATTGCAGTGATCACCATGATTCTTTGCATGGATATTGATCATGGAATGTGTCATCAGTTTCTGCAGTATGGTGGCGCCACCTGTATTTTTTTTATTTTTACGAATTTTTTTCTCTATTTTTGAGACCTCATAAGATGCGGTCATCTGTTAACATGGCACAAATCGTAACAACTGGACCTAGAATCTTCTCTCTTGACATGCTGAGAGGCCCATGAAAAGTTTCCTTAAAAACTTGAAATTAGGTCTCTGTTACCCATAACCTCTGAGCTATGGGGCTCCGAAGTACCCCCCAGAATAATGGAAAATTTGATACAAAAGCTGAAGTATCTAAACAATTATTATATTGATCACCATGATTCTTTGCATGGAAATTGATCATGAAATGTTTCATCAGTTTCTGCATTCTGGTGGCGCCACCTGTATTTTTTCAATTTTTAGCTCAGCTGACTGAAAGTCATCTGAGCTGTAGGGATCACCTTTTGTCCGTCGTCCGTCCGGCCATCCAGGCGTCTGTCTGTTAACAGGGCACAAATCGTAACCGCTAGACCGGGAATCTTCTTACTTGAAATCCTGGGAGGTCTATGGAAATTCTCCTTGTAAACCTGAAATTAGGTCACTGTGACCTATATTCTTCGAGCTATGGGGTTCTGAATTACCCCCCAGAATAATTCAAAATTTAATACAAAAGCTCAAGTATCTGAACAACTAATGCATTAATCACCATGATTCTTTGCATGGATATTGATCATGGAGTGTTTCATCAATTTCTGGAGATTGGTGGCGCCACCTATATTTTTTTTTTATTTTTTACGATTTTTTTTCTCTACTTTTGTGATCTTTAAACATTTGGCCATCTGTAAACAGGGCACAAATCATAATGACTGGACCTAGAATCTTCTGTCCTCACCTCCAGGGAAGCCCATAAAAGGTCTACATGGAACCCGAAATAAGGTCCCTGTTACCCATATTCTGTGAGCTATGGGGCTCTGAAGTACCCCCCAGAATAAAGATTTGGTCATATATCAACAGGGCACAAATCATAATGACTGGACCGAGAATCTTCTGTCCTCACCTCCAGGGAAGCCCATAAAAGGTCTACATGGAAACCCGAAATAAGGTCCCTGTTACCCATATCCTTCATGCTCTGGGGCTCCGAAGTACTCCCCAGAATAAAGATTTGGTCATCTGTTAACAGAGCACAAATTATAATGACTTGACCTAGAATCTCCTTTCTTGATATGCTGGGAGGCCCCTGAAAAGTCTCCTTGTGCACCTGAAATTACATCTCTGTTACCCATATCCTTCATCCTATGCTGCTTTGAAATACCCCCGAGAATAAACATTTGGATTTGTTAACAGGGCACAAATCATAATAACTGGACCTAGAATTTTATTTTTTGACATGCTGGGAGACCCCTGAAAAGTCATCTTGTAAACCTTGAAAATAGGTGTCTGTCACCCATATCCTTCATGCTACAGAGCTCCATAGTACCCCAATGAATATTGGATGATTCTATACAAAAGGTCAAGTTTGGAAAAAGTATTTCATTCAAATTTGACATTCAGATGATAAAATTACTTTTGTCAATGTCTTCCTGGTCAGCTGAGCGTCATGACCCCTGGGTCACTTGTTGTGGAATGCATTCACGCACTTTTTCTTAGTAGTGTTTCGGTGTCTCGGCCTGAAATTTTGAATGTTTATCAGTCTTCAGAAGATTTCCCATTCACGAGACTACAGGCACCACTTCTAATCACGTATGTGTAGAATAAGTTTATGCATTTATCTCAGGACTGGTTTAATGTATCAGCCTGAAATTTCACGTCCACAGATTTTGGATACATTCATCTTGTATCGTGTGTGTGGTTTTTTTTTTGGGGTGGGGGTGGGGGGGGGGGGGGGTGGGGGGCTTACTTTTTAGCGAACCTGTGAGCTTATGCGATGGTGCAGCGTCGACCGTCGTGTGTCGTGCGTCGTACGTCGTGCGTCATCTGTACGTTAACCATAGCTATCTCAAAAATGGCAGGAGCTAGCATCGCCAATTTTTTTGCAAATAATCAGTCATCCAAAAAACTGTATCGGATTTTGTTTATTTTTTTTCTAACTGCATTTTCTAAGATTTTATAGGGAAAAAGCTAAAAAAGCTTAAAAAATCTTCTTCTCTGAAACTGTCAAGCCAAATTGTCCAATATTACACAGAAATGATCCCTAGAACAACCTTTCTCAAGTTTGTTCGAATGGTTCCAGTTTGGAGATTTTTTGCCGAGTTACAGGAAGTTGAACTTTGTTAACTTTGCAAAAAAGCATATAAACATTTAAATCTCAGAAACGGCTGGAGCTATCATCACCAAATTTTATGCCAATATTGGTCACATAGGTCATATCTGAAATTGAGGTATTGGTGGCGCCACCTGCATCGGCCTTTTTTTGTACGGGGTCATTAGTGCCTGTATCACACTGAGGGCTACAAAAGACTTCTTCTCTGAAACTATATGGCCAAAATGTTTAATATCGCACAGATATGATCCTAGGGTAGTGCTTTGTGAAGTTTGTTCAAATGGTCTCTTTTCAGTGACTTTTGGCTAAGTTATGGGAAGCTGAATTTAGTCATACGCCATAACAGCCCATTTTAGCTCAGTGGCTACAAAGATCTTCTTCTAAAAAAACACTGGGCCAAATTCTTAAATCTCACACATAAATTATCCTCAGATGTTGATAATTCAAGTTTGTTCAAATGGTTTTGGTTCAGTGCTTTTTGGCTGAGTTACGGGAAGCTGAACTTAGCCAGTTTGCTGTATCTTCCTATATGAGATATAAACTTGCGAAACGTTTTTCGACTGATGCCACTGAGGCCAGTTTGTAAAATATTTTACAAGAATAATCCCTACAATAATTCTTATAATAATTGTCATTAATGGTTCCACATGAATGATTTTTGGTTGAATTATGGACATTGAATTGAGTCATTTTACCATATATGTTAGCTGTGTGATGCTGTTACATCTAGCCTTGCACCAGTTTATAAGCATCTATACCATCATGCCACTAGACATTTAGATTTCAGGTTATATTTGGTTAATATTGACAAGAAAGTTTTTTTAAAGCTTTTAAAAATTTAGATTTATGACTTTAGTTATTCATCATACCAGGCAATATTACAATCATGGATATTCAGCTCTCTGTGGCTATATAAAGACAACTGTACTTTGATTATAAATTATTGGTATCCCTACTCAACTTAATTCAAGAATTTGCCATCAATGATATATATCTGTATTTTAATTTTGCATTCAGTATGCATCCGTAATAATTTTACATATATTCCTGATTTCTTTTTAATAAAAAGTCAGCTGAAAAGCCTTTTGTATTGGGAAAATAAATTTCAAAGTTATTTCAAGTAGGGACCACTTTTGTGTACAGATGGCACCACTTGGTTTACCATTGGCAGATTGCCAGTGCCTTGATGTTGCCCAATAGCCAAGATGATGTCAGCTCTATAAATAGTTTTGGCACAGTGCCAGGATTGGAAGAAGTGCAGCCAGGTATAGGTCAAGAGTTCACTCAGTGCAGTAGCTGCATTCTATTTATAGCTTTGGCAGACTGCTCACTGCATCATATTTGGCACTAAAGTTCAGCCTGAATCTATTTATAGCTTTTGCAGACTGCCAAGTGTGTCAGATTATGCAACAGGTCAAGAGTTCACTCAGTGCAGCCAGGTACAGGTCAAAAGTTCACTCAGTCTAGCCAGGTGCAGGTCAAGAGTTCACTCAGTGCAGTAGCTTGAGGCAGCAATTTGTCACAGGTCACTCGGGGCAACTGCCTTACTCACCTAAGCCTTGTCAGCCCAGTGCATCAAACTCTGGGGAAGTTTGATGTATTGGACTGATACCTGTCTATGCGTCTTTGATGGTATTCTCATTTACAAGACAGGTGGTGCCACCTACATTGACTTTTGCAGTGTATGTGCCTGCCTATTTCTACAGAGGAATTTGATACATCAGCCTAAAATTGGGTATGTTTATACATATCGGGTAGCTTTATAGTGTACAAGACTGGTGGCTCCACCTACAATAATTTTTGCACAGTGTATGTCCCTGCTTATTTCACAGGAGGGGTTTGACATATCAGTCTGACATTGTGCATATGTATATATCTCTTCTTTGTATATAAGACTGGTGGTGCCAGCTACAATCATTGTATCTGCCAAAACAGAGTTTTGCGGATACTATGTTTTCAGTCAGACACCGACGCTGCCATCGCCACATAGGTTTCCGGAGAACTCCTCCATAACCACTGAGCAGAATTTTTTAAAATTCGAAATTATGATCGGTCACATGTGAACTGCTGCGTCCTCATTTTTGGTTGACCTCTGACCTTTCCTCTCTGCGCATCGTCCATTTGTGCGTCTGTTTCCACACATAAACCCACATATCTCGGGAACCGTTTGACCGATAAGGCTAACAATTTTTTGCACAAATGTAGCCTTTGGAAAGCTTTATAACTACACTAAAAATGGTGGTGCCACCTGCAACCATTTTTGCACAGCGTCTATCTGTTCATCTGCCTTGGGATAAAAACACTCATATCTCTGCATTGGTTGGAGTTATACACCTGAAATTTTGCATGTGTATACATCTTGGACAGCTTTCTTGATTATATGACAGGTGGCGCCACCTACATTCACGTTTAAGCTGCAGACATTCAAGCTCATATCTCGGGAGCCATTTGACCAGTTGGGCCAAAATTTTGCATGTGTATAGATCTCATATATCTCTTAATCATACACAGAAATGGTGGCACCAACTGCCACCATTTTTGCACAGCGTCCGTCTGTTCATCTGCCTTGGGATAAAACACTCATATCTCTGCATTGGTTGGACTTATCCACCTGAAATTTTGCATGTGTATACATCTTGGACCGCTTTCTTGATTGTATGACAGGTGGCGCCACCTACATTCACGTTTAAGCTGCATACATCCAAGTTCATATCTCGGGAACCATTTGACCAGTCGGGCCAAAATTTTGCATGTTCATAGATCTCCCACAGCTCTTTATAATACGCAAAACTGGTGGCGCCACCTGCAACCTTTTTTGCACAGCGTCCACCTGTTCATCTGCCTCGGGATAAAATCACCCATAACTTGGCAGTGGTTTGACTTATCCACCTGAAATTTTGCAGGTTTATACATCC
Source organism: Sipunculus nudus (assembly GCA_026874595.1). NCBI lineage: Eukaryota > Metazoa > Annelida > Sipuncula > Golfingiida > Sipunculidae > Sipunculus > Sipunculus nudus. The sequence goes on along the minus strand of CM049321.1, from coordinate 3,394,412 downwards.
TGGACAGCTTTCTTGTTTTATGACAGGTGGCGCCACCTACATTCAAATTTACGCTGCAGACATCCAAGCTCATATCTCAGGAACGTTTGACCGATTGGACAAAAATGTTGCATGTGTATAGGTCTCACATAGGTCTTCATCATACGCATAACTGGTGGTGCCATCTGCAATCATTTTTGCACAGCATCCGTCCTTTTCTTTGCCGTGGCATAAAATCACTCATATCTCGGCAGTGGTTTGACAGATCTGCCTAAAATTTTGCATGTTTATACATCTTGGACAGCTTTCTGGATTTTGCGGTAGGTTGCACAACCTACATACACATTTCAGCTGCAGACATCCAGGCTATTATGCAACACACCTCACTCTATTTCCCCTTGCCATTCAATCCATGCCTCACTTCACCTTTCCTACTCTGATTTTGGTGGATACATGTAGTCGCTTGTTGACTACCCATATTCTAGTTTTTATGTTGTTTGCACCCATGCCAGAATTGCAGCAGTGATGTTTGTTAATTTGTTTCTTGTTCTAAGTGTTTAGTACTTGCATTGTTCATGTACATGTTACACATGTTCTTGAAAAGTAACGGTCCAGCATTGAAGCATTATACCTGGTGTAATCTCATTGCACAGGTTCGCATTAGGCCTGTAGGCCTTGTTTTTAAATATTTTCATTGACATAAAATTATGGTCCCTGACTGGCGGCACTGGACCACGACTAGTGGCACTGGTACTCTGTTAGCGGAACTGGACCCCTACCGGCGGCACTGGAACCCGACTGGGGGTAATGGATCCCGACTGGAGGCACTGGACCAAAACTGGCAGGTCTGGACCCCGACTGGCGGCAATGGACCAAGACTGACGGCACTTGAACTCAATAGGCGGCATTGAACCCTAACTGGCATCATTTTCCCCCTAACTGACGGTATTGGTCCCCAACTTGCGGCTTGCTGTATTCTGGACACCGAAGACTGAATGACCCCTATTGAATACCCCTATTGTCTCATTACACAATAACCCTTGCCCTCTTCTCAACAAATACACTCCTTTCCACAATTACAAAGATTCAGCTAAACCCAAGAATAAAATAATCCATGAATAAACAAAAATGGGAAAAAATGCCCGCACTACACGCTCTACTTCGTGACAGAGTCCATTGTTTACATATTCATATTAGGCGTCATATTTTACCCTCTTAAGTACCATAACTTCAAGAAATATCAGCATCTGGTATTGACATTCCACAGGTTGGTGGAATAAAGAATAGTGTGGCCTATTTTCAGTTAGCGTCCTCTGTCAGCTTCGAGTTCTTGAAAATAAATTGGAATTATCTGTATTATCATCGAGATTAACAGTGTCGTTTTACAAATAAAAACCGTCCATAATATCCGCTTGCGCCGAACGGACTGGGGAGTAGCCAGGGGAGGGTGGAGGTGGGGGTGGGGGGGGGGGGGGTGGTAGTGAGGGAGGGATGTTCACTGGAATTATTAAATTTTTGAAAACACAATCATGAAATTCCTGTCACTGGTTTCCCCAGACTTAGGACTTATCTCAATAATAGTGAAAAGTGAGTTCTGTTTACATTACGTTTTACCATCCGTTTTATATGGGAATGAGAGACTCACTGGTCTGTCACTGATGTCAGTGCATAGAGGTATTCTGCCCTACTAAGGCAAAAAGCAGTGAGGAAGACGATTTTGAGTAATTGTCCTCTAAAGTGTATTTTAGTCTCCCATTACAGCCATGTTCAGCAGCTACATAACTATATATTTTATATTTACGGTATAATGGGAGTATTTCACTGCTAACTGGAGGAGACATTCCATTCATATAATTTTAAATATATATAAAATAACTGCACTTTACCTTATTACTGCAAAAGCGATTATTTATTCCCTTCCAAGGTAAAAGCAGTAACTGCACATGCGATGATTTTGAATTTGAATAATTGCCCTTCTAAGTTTTTATGTTTCACATAAATCATTTACACTAAAATTTTCCATATTGTCTAAAACATCACCTTGAAACCATAGCCAAAACATCACAAAACCCAATTGTAAATTAAGACTTTGGGTATATTTTGCTGTAACTTGAAAAAAAAGACAAACAGACATAATAAAATCAAATTACAGATGCGTATCCGCATAAGGATTTTTACTGACACAAGTAGGTGTCTTTCCCTATACACATTTATTTTAAAATCATCTAAAATATTCCCCTATATGGGTGGATTTATTTTGATTTTGTAATTGCACCATCTCTTACATGATCATCAACCAGAATTTAAAAAATAAATTTTAGACTATTTTGCAATACTGACACGTGTCTATTAAGGTTTCCACTCACAACACCATTACTAAAATTTGTGTTTCAAGACTGAAAGATCAGATTGATATTACACCCTAGGTAATGATTGAATGAGATATGTACCAAAGACTGCATTCAGCTAGAGGAAAAGTTGTTTTAGATATTCTGACATAGGTTAACTATCATGTCCTTTGACGTCTGAAATCCGTTTAACCTCATATCGTTACACCTTCCTTTACTCTAAGTCTTCCTACCCCCCCCCCCCCCCCATATAGAGCTTAACCGCGGGTATCGGCAAACTGGGTTTATCCCTTGATCAGACAGGCACCATTTGTCAAGCCTGGTCAGCATGCTCCCTATCATGCTTGCTCTTGTCAGTACCAGAGTCTGCACAGTATCTGTTTACCCACTGAGAATGCCAGGAGTCACCGCTGTCCCCAACATGAACTTTGTCAGGCTAAAGCCGGGTTCACACTACTGACATATGCTTGCAGACCCTGGCCAGTGGTCATTTAAAGATTTTGCTGACAGTGTGTTCAGACTCCAGATTTGTGTCAGTGGACATGCATGTTTATATCCCATTTTGGTATTAGCTTAAATTAAAAGAAGTTAAAAGAATAAATAAAATATGTAAATTTATCTAGGCAGTGGTATGTTCTGAAAAGGTGAAATGGTATAAAGATAATTTTATATAGGAAATTTATATTTATAAATCACTTATTAAAAATAATATTCACAATGTAATGAAATAATGAGTTAATGAGAATTACCTTTTTTCACAGACCTGTATCCAATAATGTTAACCAGGATATTCTCAATAAATGGAATTATTAAACAGTAGTATAAATTAGTATAACATTTTTTTATGATTGTTTTTAACTGTTCCTCTCTAAATTTTTATTCACCACAGATATCACTAAAATAAACTTATGTAAGGTTTTATCAATTTCTTAAATCTGATCCTGAATAAATCGGAAACAGTATCAGATATAAATGATATATATAATAATGTTAAAGACTTTGAAAAAACAAATTGTTGTCCTGATATAACTTTTTGGTTGTACACACAGTGGATCTATGCCTTGTAAATCATTAAAATCTATTCTAGGCCTAATGTATTAGCAGAAGTGTCCTTAAGAATAGGCCGAAGCTCTATTTCTCCCCGACATCAGAGAAAGCATCAGTTACATGTCGTTTACCTATTCACACAAGCAGATTTCTGCATGAAGACTGGTGTTGGCGGACTTAAGTATAAAGTGTGAGCCCAGGTGAAGGAGGGATAGTGTCATCATGCATGAACTCTAAAACATGTTTCATATTTGAAGAAAAATTATCATGTATGGAAACTATTTTAATAAAAAAATGTGCAGGGGTTCAGGCATGTGTAAGTGAAAATGTGAACTAGCACACTAGTTTTTTTTTCATATTCCTGTGTACACACTTAAATCACACACTTAGAGTTGGAGGAAAGGCAGAATGAGTGATATAGAACAGAATACTAGGAGATAAGCTTTCATAGATAAAGAATAGTTTTCATATGTAATGGTAAAAGTAAAAATTGATATATCTCGATCTTAAAAAAATATTGTTTGCACAGTTTTACAAAAAATGGATCAAACATGACCAAAACCTAATCAGGTGAGCAGATCCATAAGATACACCTGCTATATTGATCAGAAGTGATTCCAGGTAATGTTGTTTAGATGACCATAAAACAAATAAAATGAATTTTGACTTTATTTTGAAAGACCCTTTTTGCATATTTTTAGGTAACATACAGTGTTTATATATATATATATATATATATATATATATATATATACTAACAACATAAGATATATCGTATCTGTTCAGGATTGCTATGGTTTAGAATTATACAATATCTTGATTAAATTCAGCAATAGGCTAATGCCAGAGTGCTTTAGAGGTTAAGACATATGACAAAAGCACTTCGCTAGTATCACTGGGAGACTGATACATTATGCGGAGCCGGTCTAGTCTGTTCTGTTTCTTTTTTTCTGCGATTTTCAAAAAATACTACGAGTATAAAATTCTTTGTATCATTTTCGTTTATAACTCAAACGAATATAATTTTTTTTGGCTAGAAATCGAATATCCGCAAGCATTTAGCATATATTTAATTTACTGCTAAAAACTTGCATTTCTCGAACAGCGCCAAAAAGCTTATTTTTTTTCGGTTCATATATGAATTTTATTTTAATTTTCTTTTATTGTTATGTTGTCAAGACGTATGATTCAGTTAGCATGTCAGGTTCGGGGTATATGTGTCGAGATAAGCTCAGTTTAAGCATAGTTATAGTTTAAATAGAGTCTTTTGATAATAGTGGCGACGTGTATGTTGTAATAACTGGGTTTAAAGTAAAGATCAGGAACAAAGTCTATCGGATGAAATATACATGCATGAGGAGAAACAATCGACTTCCTATATTCAATTCAATTTTTCGGTAATAACAATAAATGTAAGAGGCTTTGGTAAAAGTAAGAAAAGAAATCAAATATAAAATTGGTTATCAAATGAAAAAATTGCCAATAGTATTATATTTTTGCAGGAAACACACAGTACAGAAAATGTGGAAACGCAATGGAGGAAAGAATGGCCAGGAGCTATTTTCTTTTCTCACGGCACCAATTTAGCGAGAGGGGTCATGATTCTTGTCGGGATAAATATTGACTTGGAGGCGATAACTAAATTTACCGATACAAATGGCCGATATATTTTAATAAAAGCAGTGATAAATGGTAAAAAAATATCTTTTTTTAAACACGTAAGCTCCAAATACTGAGACCGAACAAATTATTTTTTTTAATAAAATCTCGAGTATACTAGAAACACTTACTCTTGATCCGGACACTAATATAATATGGGGAGGAGATTTTAACCTATGTTTAAGTCATATTGATGCAGACGAAGCTAATTTTAAGTCAAAACCTAAATCAGTAAACCTATTAAAACCTATTTTATCTGAATATGGATTAATCGATCTTTGGAGAATAAGGCACCCAGGAATGTCACAGTATACATGAAGGTCAAAAACGCCTATATGACAACGTAGACTGGATTATCTCTTTGTTGGAGCTGAGCTAAATGCACATATAAACAATATTTCGATAAAACCAGTAATCTTAACTGACCATTCGGTCGTCATCTGCTCGGTAGGTTCAGTGTCGAGCCAAACCCACGGTCCTTCCTATTGGAAACTAAATGTTTCATTACTGAATGACCCAGATTATATATTACTAATAAAAAACAATGTAAAGCACCTGAGGACAAAGCAAAAGAAATATTTAAACGATCAGCAATGGTGGGAATATTTAAAATTCAAAATTAGAGAAATTTCTATTAAATATTCAAAGGAAAAAAAGAGGAAAGAAAGATCGGATATCATTTATCTGGAAGAGAAATTAGCGGGAGCCGAAAACAATCTAAATAGAAATGACGAGTCTAGCCAAAGTTTATATGATATATCTAAACAAAAACTTGAAGAATATTATGCACGTGTCACAGACGGACAAATTATTAGATCAAGAGTCCAATGGTTTGAAGAAGGAGAACGTTGTACTAAATATTTCTTCAATTTAGAAAAAATAAACAAAAATAAATCAATTATAAAGAAATTAATTGCAAAGGGAAATTATTATTATTATTTCAGATAATATTGGTGCAAATTTCGATCCGGGATTAATTGAAGGAAAAATGACAAATTTATATTGTCATTGTTTGAAGTCATGGGCTTATTTTACTTCAAAAAGCCTAAAAAGGAGTTGTAGATATATGTTTACAGCAGCTATTGAACAATAAATATATTCAGGTTGGAGGTAAGACGGTTTATAATAAGTTTCTGAATGACCTTGGATTAAAATATATATTCCAATTGTTTAAAAAAATGGAACTATACGACGATTAGCAGATATTTTACCGCCTGGCTCAAAATATTACAATAAATGTTATATTCACTATCTTTCTATTATGCATGCGATACCGACGGAATGGAAATGTGTGATAAAGAATAACAACATACCAGACAAAGCGGATGAAATTGATGTTATGGGAAGTTTTCTTTCCTTAGAAGAAGTGGTTTTAGATGCCAGAAATTTGAATTTCAAATGGCTGTATGGAAAACTGTGCCAAAAAAGGTGTGTGATCCACCAAATAAAGAAAAAGTAGAAACTATTTTGAACCAAAACACCACGTGAAAACAAGCAGTAAATCATATTTATTCTGTCTCGCTTGATATCTATTTAAGGCAATTCCAGTACAGGATTCTTCATAACATTTTATCGGTAAACGAAAAATTGTATAAATGGAAAATAATAGACACAAATAAATGCTCGTATTGTTCAAATGAAGAAGAAACTATTACACATATATTTTGTGAATGCACTGTGAGTCTTTCGTTCTATAAACAGATAACTGAATGGGCTGTAGATACTGGAGTTGTGATGCCATATATGTGCAAGTCGTTAATTTATACAGGTTGTGCAGAACATTATGAGAATAAAAGCCTTATTGACACGTTGCTATTAATCTATAAGTTTGTAATATTCAACTATCGAAATGACATAAACGCTCCAACCTTACAATTGTTTCAGAAGCATGTGCAAAAAATGGAACTGTTTGAGCGTAAGGTGGCAGAGAACAATAATGTTATGCAAAATCATCTGTGTAAATGGAACAAAATCCTTTTAAACCAGATCACTTGAATACCTTCCAACTGCTTAATGTTCAAGGTTTAATTACCCAGTTTTGTTTTATTGTGTTCATATTCGCTGGAAATATGTTAGCATCCGGTTGAAGTTGAGTTGAAGTTGAGTTGCATATTCTATTATCTTCTTAGACATTAAGGTTTAATGTTAATTGTTTCTAAATATATATTGAATGTAAATTGTGAGTTTATTCTATTACATGTCACTGATATCATAATACGTACCGAACACTGCATGTATGACTTTTTGTAACATTATATATTCATTAGTTCATGTGATGTCGATAATGAAAAGAAAATCATTGGAAAAAAGGAGAAAATATTCTGAGGCATCCAAAAGCAGGAAGAAAGGAAGAAAAAAAGAAGAAGAAAAAAAAATAATGCCAGAGTGCACATGATATTGACATCCAAAACAGTGTTACAATATTGCCATAATTTAGTCCAGGAGGGCAGAGGTTCTTTGCCAATGGCTGAAGGATCCGTGTTCTAAATAAAATAATGATGTAATTTATACCATTTTTACTTATTAAAATAATTAGTGGAGCTTTCCTTCATCCTGGCATTTGTGTAATGTATTTAAAGACTATTTTCAACATCTCTCACACTTTGAAATTTGGAGACAGGAGACATTCGATATGTTGCCCTCCCCCCCCCCCCCTTTTACTCCCATGTTCCTGAATTACTACTAAATAAATAGTATTTATATAGCACCAAAACTCCAATCGTCTGACTCAGTGCTAAGACACACATATACACTTATCAGCTTATTTTTTATTGACAACTTTAATAGACATAAAGAAATGGTAACAAACATCTTGCATCTAAAATGTATATTGTGTACCTGAATTTTATAATGTGGTCTGTCATGGCCAGTTGATTATATAAGAGGCTGTTTGAGCCTGGTACAGTCCAGCACCGACCGTGTCACTTTTATTAACTTACAATTTAATACTTGTATCACAGAAGTTATTCTTTCCTTTTATATAAATTTGCCAATGTCGTCCCAGTTTCTAAATAGGATGATCCACTAATAATGAAAAATTATAGACCTGTTAGAATTTTATGTACCATCTCTAAACTCTTTGAAAAACTAATAAATTCCCAACTTAAATACTTCCTAGACGTTATCTGAAATAACTCAGTTTCTGCATTTAGACAAAATTATAGTTGTCCATTGGTACCTCTGGAGGCAGTTAAAGAGCCGGGGGGGGGGGGGGGGGGGGGGAGGTACTAGACACATGTCAGGTATTTTTGCCTTGTCCTTATATGGACTTATCCAAGGCCCCTTCGATCGTATGCCGCTTCTGATAGCAAAACTTCATATGTATACGGTATGACATAAAAAACATTAAAACTGATGGCCAGTTAACTAACCGTAATCAGTGTGTCAAAATTGGTTCTGATATAAGTAACTGGCAACCTATTTTAAGGTGTACCTCAAGGCAGCGTCCTTGGGCCAGTACTATTTAATAAATTTGTCAGAGACGATATTGAAATCCACGCGGATTTTAAATTTGCATAGACGAGATTGCAATTGTGATCTCGCCTATAGGCGAGATTGCGATTGTGATCTTGGCTAGATAGATTTTAAACTCGCCTAGGCGAGATTGAGATTGTGATCTCGCCTAGGCGAGTTTAAAATCCATCATGGAGCAGGCCAGGATTTTAATCTCGCCCAGGCGAGTTTAAAATCTGTCTGTTTTCATCCAGGCGAGTTTAAAATCTGCCTGATAATACTTAGGCGAGTTTAAAATCTGCCTAGGGGAGATTAAAATAGTGATCTGATCTAATTTCCTTATATATTAAGCATTTAAATTGACATATGACATTTTTTACAGTTATTTAATAATTATTCATGTAATAATTAACATTAATTTTGGAAATAGAATTATGAAATAGATATTTGATTAATACTTGCTCCTTTGATGTAGTTCATGTGGTCTACAGCATCCATATCATACCAATTATTTGCTACACTTTAATTAATCTTTATTTTTTCCCAGTTCTCTTAACAACCTTGGGGTTGTAAATATCACTAATAATTTTTACAAAAAAAATAACTTGTAATTGTATTTAATATGAAGCAATTAGAGAGTAACAAGAGGTATACTGAAGCACACTTATGAGATATTATGAAGAGCAAATCTGGGGGGGGGGGGGAAGTCATCCACTTGCATATTGAATCAATCATAGATAGATAGATAGGTAGATAGACATATAGATAGATTTATCTAGATAGATATTACTTCACTATTTAAAGAGTATATTACACATTAACATAAACAATCATCCTATTTGATAATTCTTACAAGGCAAACAAAACAAATTAGTTGGTTGATCTAGTTCAAATGTTTCTTTTCACCCAGGTATTCAACACTCAACAGTCAAAAAATATACACTTAAGGTACAAAATATGCAGGGTATCAATATTTATGATGGACTTTGATACACCATCCTTTTTTTTTTGGTAATTAAACATCATATGAGAATAGGTAAAAATTCATACACATGTATGCATGTGAATATTTCTTTGTCTTATTTAGTCTTTTCTTCTAATGCATATAATATTCTTCTGATCTGTTTTAAATGTTTTGTGAGGGATTTCTCTGAAGCTTCAATATTTATGTAGACTGTGTAACAAAAAAACTTGTCTTTTTTGGACAGTATTATATCATATCAGAAAGAAATGATTTCTAGATTTTTAGATGGATAGATCATTGATGCACGTAAACAGCAATGAATTATATAGATAAATAATAAATGAGCTGTCTCCTTTTGTCTTTATAAAATACTAAATTACTAATATTACTAATACCAGTTTCCCTTCAAATTAATATTGACAACAAAGTTATTATGTAAATAATCAGCAGTAGCCCACATCATATATCATTTAAATATGCCATATACAATACCAATGTAAGTTTCTTATTACGGTACCTAGTTTATTAATAAGAAAATAAAATAAAAAAAAATTGATTTTAATTATTACATTTTATTATAACATTCTGTAAATATAAATAAAAATATATTACTAATGAACTATACATAACCATGTTAATAAAAAATATATAATATAAAATATTCCATTTCCAAAATTAATGTTAATTATTACATTAATAATATAATATTCTGTAAATATTAATAAATATATTACTTGTGAACTATACATAAACATTCAGTGTTTAAATATTGAAAATCTGACTGAAAAAAAAACTTTCGTATGTCAATTACAATGCATAATTTAATAAGAAATTAGATCAAATTACTATTTTAGTCTCACCTAGGCAGACTTTAAACTTGCCTAAGTGATATTAGATAGATTTTAAACTCGCCTGGATGACACCAGACATATTTTAAACTCGCCTAGGCGAGATTAAAATCCTGGCCGGCTCCATGATGGATTTTAATCTCGCCTAGGCGAGATTGTGATTGTGATCTCGTCTAGGCGAGTTTAAAATCCGTCTAGCCGAGATTCCAATCACAATGTCGCCTAGCCGAGATCACAATCACAATCTCGCCTAGGCGAAATCACAATCGCAATCTCGTCTAGGCGAATTTAAAATCCGCCTGGATTTCAATCTCATCTCTGACATATTTATTAATGACTTGTATGAGTACATCTAAGTAGCTTCTCTTTTAAACTATGCTGATGATAATACCATGGGAGTTTGCTCATAAAGATAAAAAAGATTAAAGATACACTTATGTATCAATCAAATGTTGCAATAAAATGGTTTTCAGATAATTGTATGGAAGCAAAACAGTTTTAAAACCATGCTTATAAGCCATAATAAATCCCTTTTTGAAGAGTTTATTCTTAAAATTATTGACATATCTGTTACTGGGAAACATTGCGTTAAACAATTAGGTGTTACTATAGACTAGTTAAATTTTCATGAACACATAAATCTATTATGCTGGAAAGCTCGAGCTCAATGTTTTTGCTAGTATTTCATGTTATTTGGATAAGGCTTCTAAATTAACTCTAGTGAAAATTTTTTAACCTCTATTTTTAACTACTGCCCCATTCTTTGGCACTTTGTACTATGAAGAATCAACAGAAGCTTGAGAGTATTCAGCACAGGGCATTGAGACTTGTTTATAAAATGAAAAATTTAACATATAATGATATGTTAAAGAATTCAATGAGGTGACCTTTGTGATATGCATATAGGGGTTTACAGACGGCATTGTTAGAATGCTGAGGATCATAGTATTTTATTTTGTTTCAAGAACATATATTAAGTTACTTAATATTTTAGATAATGATTCCTTCAGAGATCTTACTTTGAATTTTCATACAATATGGGGAAGAGACATTCTCTACCATGGCCTTCCCTCAAATAAAATGTCAGCTTCCCTTCTTTAGTACATGTATAACTATCAAGTTTAAAATAAAAACCAAGTTATATATCTAATAAATGCCTTCAACAGTAAAACTGCTATTTTAAAGTATCTTAGAATCTTAGAAAAGGCTGCTTGATTCCTGTTGATATGAAACAGCTGCAGGGAAGATCACTTAAGCTGGGCTCACACTACATACTTGAGTCAGCCAACATCAGTCTTCATACAGAAACTGCTTTTGTGAACAGGTCAAAGACATATGTTGGACATGTAACTGATACTTTCCCTGATGTCGGGGAGGAATAGAGCTTGGTCCTATGCTCAAAGACACATCTTGTGAAACATAATACCTTAATGAGGTTTTAATGAGTTACAAGGCACAGATTTACTGTGTGCACAGCCAAAGAGGGAAGATTAAATCCAAAATTGTGAAATTAGAGGTAATATTAATGCCAACAGTTTGTATTTTCAAATTCTTGACATTATTATAATAATCATTGATGTTTTATATTGTTTCCTATTTATTCAGGATAAGATTTAAGAATTGATAAAAACGTAACATAAGATTATTAAAGTCATCTGCGATGAATAAAAATTTAGAAAGGAACAGTTATAAACAGTCACTGACAAAAATTTAATTTTAAGCTACACTTTATTGCTTTCAACAAGAAATAATACATTTACCTAGAGAAATATATGATTAGAACATATTTCAGCTGGTTATCTTCATTTTCTACTTTATAATAATTCCATTAATTTTGAAAATTCTGGTTAACATTATTGGATACAGGTCTGTGTAAAAAAGTGAAGTTCTCATCAACTCAGTATTCAATTGAATTGAATATTATTTTTTTTATAATTAGTGATTTATAAATATAAATTTCCTATATAAAATTATCTCCATACCAAATCACCGTTTAAGATCATTATACTGGCATTTGCACTCTGGGTAGGCCTAATTTTGAAATATTCAATTTTGCCAAGATGACTTTACATATTTTATCTGTTCTATTTACTTCATCTAATTTTAGCTCCTACCAAATGAGATATACACATGCATGTCCACTGACAGAAATCTGCAGTCTGAACACTCTGTCAGCAGTCTCCTTAGGTGACCACTGTGTCTTGGAGCACATGTCTGTAGTGTGAACCCGGCTTACGATGCAGACACATTTACTATACCGTGCTGTCATCACAATCACTGTTGAGTGGGATCCTATAGTGATAACATAAGTAGATAACTGTGTGCGGTCTACAGGCCTTTTCTAAGGAAAGTGAAGCCTAATGCTTACATTATGCTAAGTTTAATTTCTTCCATTTCTTCCGATTTTCTTTTCTTTTGGATTTCCAGGAAACAAAATACCTCAACCTGCTTGCATATAAAGTTTCAACCTCCCTTGGCTGATGGTCTAACTTTAAGTACGGCTAAGGATCCGTCTTTTGAACTTTTGAAGTATTCATCCCTGTGTCTTTTCTCCCTAACCAAAAATATCGGTCACAGATAATTCAGGTCAGGTTTTCTGCAAAATGCCTGTACTTTCATCCAAGATGACCTGATAGGACGCCGTTTGTCAAGTTGAACCTTCATAAGCACTGGGGTCATTATCTGCACCCTTTTAAATAGAGAGCGAGGGCTGTAATATGTCAATTAGCATTCCGAAATCGATAGCTATCAATCAAACTTCTATTTTATGTGATCTTTTGTTTGAAATTTTTACTAAATGAACCCTTTAATCCTGTGGAGCGTTTCTGTACACGTGAGTACATGTTACACACTTAATCCTGGTTATTCCAAGGTTGATTTTTTCTTCTTCTTATTTTAATGCTGGATGGTCAGTCGACGGACGGACGGAACGGACGGTCGACAGACAAAGGGCCCTGTCCACATTTCAGATGGTTTACAGTCAGACGTACTAGACCTCAAAGCTTTAAGGAGTAAAGGGACATGATTTTTTACAAATTGTCAGAATTGTAATTCAAGCAAATTCATCGATTCTTAACATGTTTACTAAAATGTATTTAACCCTCTTCATTTCATTCTATATCATATATATATATATATATATATATATATATATATATATATAGAGAGAGAGAGAGAGAGAGAGAGAGAGAGAGAGTCAATGAACATAAAAAGAAGAGAGACATCAACGCCAACATTTCAAACAATCATATTATTTGGATAACATGCACAGATTGTTGCTAAATTTTCAGCTACCCCCGTAGCCTTCGTCAGTGCGAGTGACTAACTGTAAACAAAGCTGATAGTGAGACCCTTCGCTAGGTCAACGGGGCTGGCTTGCCAGCTATACCCATTAATCTATCTGATGTCTTGTCAGGACTGGCCTGTGTATATCCACATGAAAACAGGGCTGCTGGGGTGTCAAAGACAGGGAGGGGTTAGTCTAGAGGGGAAAAGTATATGCTCAGTGCCGGGCATTTACAGAGAAAAGCCAAGTCTTTGTTTAATCCTTTTATGTGCGTACGTAGTGTATGAATGTGCTTTTGTTCGGATGTGAATCTGTCTTTGCTGGAGGCAAATATTGGACAAGCTTGCAGGCCACAGTGGAGCGATGCGTGCTGCTGTGTACCACATAGGGCATCATGGTTAAAATATTACTGCATATACAATCGGAATGTAAATACACTGTTTCTTGCATTGTGGATTCTATACATTGTTGCTCCACTATATATATAAACACCTCTCTACTCGTCATCCCAATTACCACCTTATAAAGTTCTGTGACATAATTTACGTTACGGTATTCTTCAACTCACGCTCCCACGCACTCACACAGATTTGTGGCGCTTGTGGCACACAGCCACAAAACACAAATTTTGAAACTTAGGTAACTAACTTTTTATTCTTCTCGTATCCACATTATAATGAAGATGTCCATACACAGAAACAGTCCTAGGTGCCGAGTCGCCACAAAGGAATTTGTCCCACACATAATTATGCCCTAGCTGGCTTTTGTTCTCTCTCTCTCTCTCATTGGAATATAACCAACAACAACACCCCATTCATTCCATTGGCCCGACGGTTAAGGTGAACTCCACCCCCTTGACTGGCCAATAAAATGAAGGTAGAGTTTGTTGATTATACCCTGACATATACTAGGTCTACATACAGTGTAATTATACATTATCATGATATCATCTATCCGTGTGTGCTCCTAGCTAACTAAACATCACGGACCTCCCATTAGTGGCCACCCTGATTTGATCAACACGTTTGCCCTGATGAGATTAACAGATTAGGACCAGGCCTGTACAAATAAGGAGCACAGTGACCATGACTATAGGAGATCATGCAATCAGTACCCAGGCATCATGGAACAAAGGCTTGTTATGTGTGAAATGTCACAAGGGTAACGCAGAGGTTTGAAAGTATACGAAAGATAAAATCCACAAAATCAGGTAAGTTATAATAATAATTAAAATATTCATATTATTGAGAGCAGATGCAAATGAGAGAGAGAAGCCCATTGAACTTATTTAGTTTGACATGAAATAATAAGAATATACAGCCTATCATGCCAAATCTTACACTGGCACACCACCCATGATAAAAATGAAAATCAGAATGATTTTCCTCTTTTAAAATACATGTATATAGAGTCCTTAATATTAGCCTATATAAATATGTGTATACCAATGCATAATTCAAATTGATACATTTATCCCAGACGAACAAGATATGGCATAATCATTGACAAGTACATAAATTAATTTCTCTAAATGACAAATTATGTAAATATGTCTTTTTACGAAATACATATGCGAATTCATATTCTAATACATATTTCTCAAATAGTCATCGCATCCGTTCATTGACTGTATAGCATCTTGATGCCCGAGCATCTCACCCTCTTGGGAGACAATGTCGCGGTCTTAGCCCCCAGAGGTGCTTCCCTCGCTTTCATTTCCCTGCCTGCTTTCCTCCACAGTGCAGCATACCCTCAACTATAAAACTATACAAAATACCAAGACAACTATAACGCAAACTACATCATGATCAAATGAGATCTGTAAAACTCATAGAGTTCCTATTAAGATTACATTTAAATGTCCAAACTGTTCATTCTGGCATTTGTTTATAAACATACAATAAGCGCCGCTTTACAGTTTGAGAAACGAATAAAATGTGCAATAAAAATTGCTTGGTGCTGTAACTTCTTACTGTTATCCTGGGCGTTTTTGCACGACTTCCTCGTAGGTTTCTGACTGCTAGTGATTTTCGTTGGGCACATCGGGGTTGCGGTGACTGTAGTAACATCATTTCCGGTAGCCTTTTGTTGTTTCTTTTTCGTGATACCTGTTCTTTCAGTTGATACTGGAGTTTCTCTCTTAAGGCGTGCAATCTGACATTTTATTTATTTCGCGAAAGTTTCTATCTGCAGGTGTGTAATCTGACAGTTTGGTACGGCCTGGCACGTGACGCCAACCAATATAGAGTTCTGTGCCTTATTTTACGTTCTGCATTCTGGTATTCTTCAGCTCACGCTCCAATGCACTCACACAGGTTTGATAACTTAGATAACCAATTTTTATTCTTCTCGTATCCAGTATATAATAAAGATTTCCATACACAGGATTGTCCTAGGTGCGGAGTCGCCACAAAAGTAATTGTCCCATACATAATTATACCCTGGCTTTTGTTCTCTCCCTCTCATTGGAATATTACTAACAACATCGCCCCATTCACTGCATTGGTCAGACGGGTGGGGTGAACTCCACCTCCTACACTGGCCAATGTATTAATTTTATTTATTCCAAAGATGTTTTACCAGGATGACCTATTCAGCAAAATATGCTAATTTTGAATAGGGTCTGGGTCAATTCAATTGTATACACATAAAAGGCAAATTTATGTAAAAAATGTAAAATACTGAACATATAGCATGAAGATAAATACATGAATAGTACGCGAATACCTACATAGAAGTCTAAGGTAAGTGTACACTCTAGGATGTTAACTAAAACATAAAAAAACAATATATGTATAAGTATACATCTAATAATAAATTGTTTGGTGGCGTCGATAAAATGTTCACATGACTTGAAAATAAGCTTATACTAGACAGGGAGCGTGATAATAAAAATTAGACATTAACAGATAAACGAAAATACTTGTCAGGTTTACGTTATATATGCGCTTTACGTATTTCTTTGGTAACTTGATTCCGCAGACGTTTTTATAATGTCCAGTCTCGGGTGTTATTAGTTTGCCTAGCCTTCTTTTGTGCAGATTCTCTAGAATATATCATATTTAGCACTTTTCTTGTGAGCAATTTGTTGTTAGTTGATCTGACAAGACGGTTTATAAAATGGCGCATGGTTACTGCATACTTTCACAAATGCATATCGCCACAGTTGCCATGCAACATTTATATCAGGAACATGTAAAATGTGAGTAAAAAATGCAGAAGAGAGCAATTCATGAATGAAGTTTATTTTATTGAAATTAGACTACGAGAAGATATTGATTCAGTCGATTTGATTTGCGATTGTTTCTTTATGACTGCTATAGCAAGGAAATGGTCATTTAAGCTTAAAGGATGGACATCAGCAGGTGAAAACATATCAGGATCGGATGTAAATATTTAATCTATTATCGTAGATGAAGTCGGACTTATTCGAGTCGGTTTTGTTATGATTTGTTGAAGACCGAATATTTTCTTAAACAAATCTATTTTACTGGCATTAACTTTCTCGGGACACAGATAGTCAATATAAAAATCTCCTGATAAGATAACATGCTTATAATAACTTACAACTTGGTTTAACATTATTAAACAGTTTATCAATGTAATCTATGTTAACACTAGGTGGTCGATACATGGAGCCAATGAGAAAAGCTTTCATCCCGATATTTATAGTTACCCATACACTTGTAATTATACACTACATATCGTTGGATTTAAAGAAAACACGCTCTCGGTTTAGAGAATTTAATACATAGGTAATGACACTTCCGCCTCTGCGGTTTCCATCAAATCTAAAAAGAGTATAATTATCAATACAAATTTCAGAGTCATTTATATTTTTATTGAGCCACGAGTCAGTAATAGTTTAAACATGCGGTTTTAACTCAGATGAAATTAAACGATTTAAATGTAAACAAATGTAATTTTGGCAGTAAGCTGCGAACATTAAGATGAGCTAATGATGTGCCTTTAGAGGTTAACTTATTGCGCTTGTGTTTGAAAGACGAATATAAATCGGCATCATTAATATTTAAACGAGATTTTTCAAAGTTTAAAGCAGTTATCGGTAGATCGGTCGACGTGGGAACAGGACCTCTAAACAAATTCTATGGACTCGGTAAGATTATTCATAATGTTAGTTTTATGAATAATATCAACAAGTGTTGTGAAACTGTCCTGCACGATTTTACAGCCTTTTTTTCAAGGGAACTCCATCTCTTCCTAAACAATGGTAATCAATGTTTATATTGTCCAAGAATGACCAATGAAATGAAGGGAGAGTTTGTTGATTATACTCCGACATATACAAGGTCTACATAGAGTGTAATTAAACGTTATCGTGATGTCATCTTTCTGTGTGTGCTCCTAGCTGACTTAACATCACGGACCCCATTTGTGGTCACCCTGTTGAGATCAATACGTTTACCCTGATGAGGTTGACAGATTAGGCTCTGGCCTGTAAAAATAAGGGGGCCAGTGACCATGGCTAGGAGATTATGCAATCAGTACCCAGGCATCATGGAACAAAGGTTTGCATTTATGAAATGTCACAAGGTAACGCAGAGGTTGGAATGTACACGAAAGATTAAATTCACAAAATCAGTTATAATAATAATTAAATATTCATATTATTAAGAACAACTGCATATGGGAGAGAGAAGCCCATTTAACTTATTTAGTGTGCTTTGAAATAACAAAAATATCATCCTATCATGTCAAATCTTACAACCTGACGAAGGCACTTCGAAAGCTCGTGTGTTAAGAAACGAGTTTAGTGTATCTACTTGATAATGCGATTGGCAGACGATGCACGTATACTAATTAACTCCCATCCCTCTTTATGAAAAAAAACATTGGCACCACTGGTTTCATACGGTTTGTGAACTCTCCAAACATATACGAGGAATTAAACCTGTGGATTGCAATACTTTGTAGACCCCCTCCATCCGTACCACGCTTTCGCCGCCATTTTTGAAAATGGAGGGAGGTGGGGAACTGTCGGTTTTGAGGAACCTCCTGTTACAATGTAGCCTGCGTTATTGCTCTCTGTGTCATGCGCCTGTGCAGGAGAGGGCAATTGTGTGAAAATAATTACAAGTATGTGTGAATATATATATATATATATATATATATATATATATATACATAATCAATATAATACAATAAGGATCAATACATCACAGTAAAAGTGCTCTACTTTATTTTATTATATATATATATATATATATATATATATATATAGTATATAGTATGAAGCCAGCACTTATTTTAACACCAGGTAGTGACACGTGAGTTGTAAAACACAAATAAAGCTGTATACACAAGGTGCGTCAGTCGAACGAGCAGGTTCAGTTCAATAACGAGGCTGTGCTCTCAGCCAATTACCAGCATACATCACTTCACATACTTCATATAACGCCTGCTGGAAACAGTCTCTCTGTCCATAATCAAGGTCGATGTTGTCAGTTTTCTTGTTATAAATTATTCTGTCAGAATAACCAAAGACAGAACAATACAGGGCCGCTAAGATGATTGTACAACAAGACACATTTCATTTGCAATACATTTTAGACAGAGAGTAATCTATCCCCGGGACATTATTGCTTGCCGGAATCAAAGATTTCGGCAAGCATATTGGTCAGTTGCGTATGTCTGTTTGTCTGTCTGTCTGTTTGTTGCTTGCCGGAAATCTTCGATTTCGGCAAGCATGTTCGTCAGTTGCGTATGTCTGTTTGTCTCTTTGTCTGTTTGTTGCTTGCCGGAAATCTTCGATTTCGGCAAGCATGTTCGTCAGTTGCGTATGTCTGTTTGTCTCTTTGTTTGTTGCTTGCCGGAAATCTTCGATTTCGGCAAGCATGTTCGTCAGTTGCGTATGTCTGTTTGTCTGTTTGTCTGTTTGTTTGTTTGTTTGTTTGTTTGTTTGTTTGTTTGTCACGACTCTCCAGGTCACATTTTTGCATCAATCAACTTGAAACTTACAGGCTTGATTGACAAACCGATTTCTAGGTGCCCTATTGTTTTTGGTCAACATTGCTCCAAGGTCAAGGTTCAAGGTCACGACAAGTATGGTTAACGGTTTTTGCACTATAACTTTGCCATAAATAGGCGTATCCACTTCTGCAATAGCTAATTTTTTTCGTCATCACCTGGCCTTTCTTCTGACATGTAGCTTACTTAAATTTGCCGTTACCATGGTTACATTTTTTTGGGCAAAAATCATGGAAATTGGAAATAACACGACCATTTTTTGTAACTTTGTCAATTTTTAAGCTACAGACGTCTGGTTTTGGTCATTATGTACCTTATAGGCAGCTTGACATGATAAAACTAAAAGTCTCGCCAAATCTCGCACCATTTCTTGCCAAACGAGAGTTTCCGAGATTTCATTAAATATGACCTACAGGCCGCATTTTTTTAACAGTGGCTTTGAAATTGATATATTTTCTGTCATTTATAAATATCTCGAAATCAATTTTTCATTTTTGGGAAATAGCCACCAGGGGGCGTGGTACATGAAACACTGTAACATATCATTTTTCTGCAATATCTCAAAAAATATTAAACGTGACACCATTTTTTTTTGTGGTATCTGAAACTAGGAACATTGGCTTATTGCTCCGCACATGTAGCTTTGTACTGCCGTTACCATGGTTACCAAATTTTGGGGTAAAACGTGACAACTTGAAAATACGAAGTTTACCTGCTTCTATCTCTGTTGATATTTGCCATAGAAAGGTCTGGTTTTCGGCGTTAGACAGCATCCGTCTAGTTCTTAGTCATTCAATCGCAAGTCTCGTCATATCTCGCACCGTTTCTCGTGAAACGAGAACACGTGACCATTCAAAGAAATGCCTATAATTCTGTCATTTTTCACGCTACAGACACATGGTTTGCAGCGCTGGATAGCAGCTGACACTCGCAGTCACATTCAGGGGTCACATTGTTAGTCTCGTCAAATCTGGCGCCGTTTTTCGCCAAACCACGAAGACACGTGCCGTCGCCGCAAGTGGCGGCAGGGTCCTTACGGTGGGCGGCCGGCGTGTGCAGCGGTCCGTGACGGCCTCTCCGGGCCCCATCTATTATCATACATGTTGGAGGCACAGTCACAACTTTATTGCTTGCCGGAAATCTTCGATTTCGGCAAGCATGTTCGTCAGTTGCGTATGTCTGTTTGTCTCTTTGTCTGTTTGTTTGTTTGTTTGTTTGTTTGTTTGTTTGTCACGACTCTCCAGGTCACATTTTTGCATCAATCAACTTGAAACTTACAGGCTTGATTGACAAACCGATTTCTAGGTGCCCTATTGTTTTTGGTCAACATTGCTCCAAGGTCAAGGTTCAAGGTCACGACAAGTATGGTTAACGGTTTTTGCACTATAACTTTGCCATAAATAGGCGTATCCACTTCTGCAATAGCTAATTTTTTTCGTCATCACCTGGCCTTTCTTCTGACATGTAGCTTACTTAAATTTGCCGTTACCATGGTTACATTTTTTTGGGCAAAAATCATGGAAATTGGAAATAACACGACCATTTTTTGTAACTTTGTCAATTTTTAAGCTACAGACGTCTGGTTTTGGTCATTATGTACCTTATAGGCAGCTTGACATGATAAAACTAAAAGTCTCGCCAAATCTCGCACCATTTCTTGCCAAACGAGAGTTTCCGAGATTTCATTAAATATGACCTACAGGCCGCATTTTTTTAACAGTGGCTTTGAAATTGATATATTTTCTGTCATTTATAAATATCTCGAAATCAATTTTTCATTTTTGGGAAATAGCCACCAGGGGGCGTGGTACATGAAACACTGTAACATATCATTTTTCTGCAATATCTCAAAAAATATTAAACGTGACACCATTTTTTTTGTGGTATCTGAAACTAGGAACATTGGCTTATTGCTCCGCACATGTAGCTTTGTACTGCCGTTACCATGGTTACCAAATTTTGGGGTAAAACGTGACAACTTGAAAATACGAAGTTTACCTGCTTCTATCTCTGTTGATATTTGCCATAGAAAGGTCTGGTTTTCGGCGTTAGACAGCATCCGTCTAGTTCTTAGTCATTCAATCGCAAGTCTCGTCATATCTCGCACCGTTTCTCGTGAAACGAGAACACGTGACCATTCAAAGAAATGCCTATAATTCTGTCATTTTTCACGCTACAGACACATGGTTTGCAGCGCTGGATAGCAGCTGACACTCGCAGTCACATTCAGGGGTCACATTGTTAGTCTCGTCAAATCTGGCGCCGTTTTTCGCCAAACCACGAAGACACGTGCCGTCGCCGCAAGTGGCGGCAGGGTCCTTACGGTGGGCGGCCGGCGTGTGCAGCGGTCCGTGACGGCCTCTCCGGGCCCCATCTATTATCATACATGTTGGAGGCACAGTCACAACTTTATTGCTTGCCGGAAATCTTCGATTTCGGCAAGCATGTTCGTCAGTTGCGTATGTCTGTTTGTCTCTTTGTCTGTTTGTTGCTTGCCGGAAATCTTCGATTTCGGCAAGTTGGTTGGTCAGTTGCGTATGTCCATTTGTCTGTTTTTTTGTTTTTTTGTTTTTTTGTGTGTTTGTCTGCGCTCTCCTGGCCATAATTCTGCAGCAATCGACATGACCCTTACAGGGTTGATTGACAACCGAACACCCTGGAACCCTATTGTTTTTGGTCAACATTGCTCCAAGGTCAAGGGTCAAGGTCACGACAGGTGTGGTTAACGGTTTTTGCACTATAACTTCGCCATAAATAGGCTTATCCATTTCTGCAATAGCTAATTTTTTTCGTCATCACCTGGCCTTTCTTTTGATATGTAGCTTACTTAAATTTGCCGTTACCATGGTTACATTTTTTTGGGCAAAATTCATGGGAATTGGAAATAACACGACCATTTTTTTGTAACTTTGTCAGTTTTTAAGCTAGGCAGATCTAGTTTTCGGCATTTTGTTCCACATGACCAGCTTGACACGACAGAACTGAAAGTCACGCCAAATCTCGCGCCATATCTCGTCAAACGAGAAAAAACGAGACTTCGCGGAAATGCTTATAACTCGGCGACTTTTACAGCTAGACAGGTCTGGTTTTCGGCATTTCGTTCCACCAAACAAGCTTGACACGACAGAGCTGCAAGACAGGCCAAATCTCGCACCGTATCTCGTCAAACGAGAAAACACGGGATTTCACGGAAATGCTTATAACTGGGCCAGTTTTACAGCTAGACACGTCTGGTTTTCGGCATTTAGTTCCACTAGACCAGCTTGACACGACAGATATGCAAGTGCCGTTACCATGGTTACATTTTTTGGGCAAAAATCATGGAAATTGGAAATAACACGACCATTTTTTGTAACTTTGTCAGTTTTTAAGCTACGCAGATCTAGTTTTCGGCATTTTGTTCCACATGACCAGCTTGACACGAAAGAACTGAAAGTCACGCCAAATCTCGCGCCATATCTCGTCAAACGAGAAAAAACGAGACTTCGCGGAAATGCTTATAACTCGGCGACTTTTACAGCTAGACAGGTCTGGTTTTCGGCATTTCGTTCCACCAAACAAGCTTGACACGACAGAGCTGCAAGACAGGCCAAATCTCGCACCGTATCTCGTCAAACGAGAAAACACGGGATTTCACGGAAATGCTTATAACTGGGCCAATTTTACAGTTAGACACGTCTGGTTTTCGGCATTTAGTTCCACTAGACCAGCTTGACACGACAGATATGCAAGTCTGGCAAAATCTCGCACCGTATCTCGTTTGTTTTTTTGTTTATTTGTTTTTTTGTGTGTTTGTCTGTGCTCTCCTGGCCACAATTTTGCAGCAATCGACATGACCCTTACAGGGTTGATTGAAAACCGAACACCCTGGAACCCTATTGTTTTTGGTCAACATTGCTCCAAGGTCAAGGGTCAAGGTCACGACAGGTGTGGTTAACGGTTTTTGCACTATAACTTCGCCATAAATAGGCTTATCAACTTCTGCAATAGCTCATTTTTTTCGTCATCACCTGGCCTATCTTTTGATATGTAGCTTACTTAAATTTGCCGTTACCATGGTTACATTTTTTGGGCAAAAATCATGGGAATTGGAAATAACACGACCATTTTTTTTGTAACTTTGTCAGTTTTTAAGCTAGGCAGATCTAGTTTTCGGCATTTTGTTTCACATGACCAGCTTGACACGACAGAACTGAAAGTCACGCCAAATCTCGCGCCATATCTCGTCAAACGAGAAAAAACGAGACTTCGCGGAAATGCTTATAACTCGGCGACTTTTGCATCAATCAACTTGAAACTTACAGGCTTGATTGAGAAACCGATTTCTAGGTGCCCTATTGTTCTTGGTCAATATTGCTCCAAGGTCAAGGGTCAAGGTCACGACAGGTATGGTTAACGGTTTTTGCACTATAACTTCGCCATAAATAGGCTTATCCACTTCTGCAATAGCTCATTTTTTTCGATATTACCTGGCCTTTCTTTTGACATGTAGGTTACTTAAATTTGCCGTTACCATGGTTACATTTTTTGGGCAAAAATCATGGAAATTGGAAATAACACGACCATTTTTTGTAACTTTGTCAGTTTTTAAGCTAGGCAGATCTAGTTTTCGGCATTTTGTTCCACATGACCAGCTTGACACGACAGAACTAAAAGTCACGCCAAATCTCGCGCCATATCTCGTCAAACGAGAAAAAACGAGACTTCACGGAAATGCTTATAACTCGGCGACTTTTACAGCTAGACAGGTCTGGTTTTCGGCATTTCGTTCCACCAAACAAGCTTGACACGACAGAGCTGCAAGACAGGCCAAATCTCGCACCGTATCTCGTCAAACGAGAAAACACGGGATTTCACGGAAATGTTTATAACTCGGCCAGTTTTACAGCTAGACACGTCTGGTTTTCGGCATTTAGTTCCACTAGACCAGCTTGACACGACAGATATGCAAGTCTGGCAAAATCTCGCACCGTATCTCGTCAAACGAGAAAACACGAAATTTCATGGAAATGCTTATAACTCGGCCAGTTTTACAGCTAGACACGTCTGGTTTCCGGCATTTCCTACCACATGACCAGCTTGACACGATAGATGTGCAAGTCAGGCCAAATCTCGCACCCTATCTCGTCAAACGAGAAAACACGAGATTTCACGGAAATGCTTATAACTCGGCGAGTTTTACAGTTAGACAGGTCTAGTTTTCGGCATTTTCTTTCACATGACCTGCTGGACATGACAGAACTGAAAGTCAGGCCGAATGTCGCACCGTATCTCGTCAAACGAGAAAACATGATATTTCACGGCATTGGTTATAACTCGGCGAGTTTTACAGCTAGACAGGTCTAGTTTTCGGCATCTAGTTCCACATGACCCGCTTGACCTGACAAACCTGCAAGACTGGCCAAATCTCGCACCATATCTCGTCAAACGATAAAAAAGGAGATTTCACAGAAATGCTAATAACTCGGCGACTTTTACAGCTAGACAGATGTAGTTTTCGCCATTTCATAACATTTAGAGAGTTTGATATGACAAATCTACAAGACTGGCCAAATCCTGCACCATATCTCGTCAAACGAGAAAACACGAGAGTACACGGAAATGCTTATAACTCGGCGACTTTTACAGCTAGACGGATCTAGTTTTCGCCATTTCGTAACGTTTGGCCGTCTTGACATAATAAAACTGCTCGTCTTGCGCAATCTCGTACTATATCTCGTCAAGCGAGAAAAAAACATGATTTCACGTAAATGCTGATAACACGGCGAGTTTTGCAGCTAGAAAGGGTCTAGTTTCCGGCATTTTGTAATATTTGACAAACCTGACATGACAAAACTGGAAATCTCGCCAAAGCTCGCTCCATTTCCCATCAAACGAGAAA
Organism: Sipunculus nudus; assembly: GCA_026874595.1. Taxonomy (NCBI): domain Eukaryota; kingdom Metazoa; phylum Annelida; class Sipuncula; order Golfingiida; family Sipunculidae; genus Sipunculus; species Sipunculus nudus. The sequence goes on along the minus strand of CM049321.1, from coordinate 3,368,959 downwards.
ACACGAGATTTCATGCAAATGCTTATAACTCAGCGGCTTTTATAGCTAGACAGGTCTAGTTTTCGGCATTTCATATCATTTGGCCAGCTTCACGTAACAAACCTGAAAACGTCTCACTGCTTCTTGTCAAACGAGAATAAAGGGATTTCATGAAAAAATTTTGAACTTGGTCCCTTTTACACTAGAAAGATATGCAGCTGTTAAAGGTCAGCATGCATAAATAAACATATTATCCGTTTCTGCTGCCCCCACAATGTTGCTCATTCATATGACTGTTTCTACATGCACTCTCTGTCTATCTGTCTGTATCATTTCCATTTCCGGCAAGCGCGTGACCTCTGGTCATCTTGTTTGTTTGTTTGTTTGTTTGTTTGTTTGTCACGACTCTCCAGGTCACACTTTTGCATCAATCAACTTGAAACTTACAGGCTTGATTGACAAACCGATTTCTAGGTGCCCTATTGTTTTTGGTCAACATTGCTCCAAGGTCAAGGGTCAAGGTCACGACAGGTATGGTTAACGGTTTTTGCACTATAACTTCGCCATAAATAGGCTTATCCACTTCTGCAATAGCTCATTTTTTTCGTGATCACCTGGCCTTTCTTTTGACATGTAGCTTACTTAAATTTGCCGTTACCATGGTTACATTTTTTGGGCAAAAATCATGGAAATTGGAAATAACACGACCATTTTTTGTAACTTTGTCAGTTTTTAAGCTAGGCAGATCTAGTTTTCGGCATTTTGTTCCACATGACCAGCTTGACACGACAGAACTGAAAGTCACGCCAAATCTCGCGCCATATCTCGTCAAACGAGAAAAAACGAGACTTCGCGGAAATGCTTATAACTCGGCGACTTTTACAGCTAGACAGGTCTGGTTTTCGGCATTTCGTTCCACCAAACAAGCTTGACACGACAGAGCTGCAAGACAGGCCAAATCTCGCACCGTATCTCGTCAAACGAGAAAACACGGGATTTCACGGAAATGCTTATAACTGGGCCAGTTTTACAGCTAGACACGTCTGGTTTTCGGCATTTAGTTCCACTAGACCAGCTTGACACGACAGATATGCAAGTGCCGTTACCATGGTTACATTTTTTGGGCAAAAATCATGGAAATTGGAAATAACACGACCATTTTTTGTAACTTTGTCAGTTATTAAGCTAGGCAGATCTAGTTTTCGGCATTTTGTTCCACATGACCAGCTTGACACGACAGAACTGAAAGTCACGCCAAATCTCGCGCCATATCTCGTCAAACGAGAAAAAACGAGACTTCGCGGAAATGCTTATAACTCGGCGACTTTTACAGCTAGACAGGTCTCGTTATCGGCATTTCGTTCCACCAAACAAGCTTGACACGACAGAGCTGCAAGACAGGCCAAATCTCGCACCGTATCTCGTCAAACGAGAAAACACGGGATTTCACGGAAATGCTTATAACTGGGCCAGTTTTACAGCTAGACACGTCTGGTTTTCGGCATTTAGTTCCACTAGACCAGCTTGACACGACAGATATGCAAGTCTGGCAAAATCTCGCGCCATATCTCGTCAAACGAGAAAACACGAAATTTCACGGAAATGCTTATAACTCGGCCAGTTTTACAGCTAGACAAGTCTGGTTTCCGGCATTTCCTTCCACATGACCAGCTTGACACGATAGATGTACAAGTCAGGCCAAATCTCGCACCCTATCTCGTCAAACGAGAAAACACGAGATTTCACGGAAATGCTTATAACTCGGCGAGTTTTACAGCTGGACAGGTCTAGTTTTCGGCATTTTGTTTCACATGTCCTGCTGGACATGACAGAATTGAAAGTCAGGCCGAATGTCGCACCGTATCTCGTCAAACGAGAAAACATGAGATTTCACGGCATTGGTTATAACTCGGCGAGTGTTACAGATAGACACGTCTGGTTTTCGGCATTTAGTTCCACTAGACCAGCTTGACACGACAGACATGCATGTCAGGCAAAATCTCGCACCGTATCCCGTCAAACGAGAAAACACGAGATTTCACGGAACTGCAGCTAGACAGGTCTAGTTTTCGGCATTTAGTTCCACATGACCCGCTTGACATGCCAGAACTCCAAGTCAGGCACAAGCTCGCACCATTTCCCGTCAAACGAGAAAACACGAGATTTCATGCAAATGCTTATAACTCAGCGGCTTTTATAGCTAGACAGGTCTAGTTTTCGGCATTTCATATCATTTGGCAAGCTTGACATGACAAACCTGAAAACGTGTCACTGCTTCTTGTCAAACGAGATTAACGGGATTTCATGAAAAAATTTTGAACTTGGTCCCTTTTACACTAGAAAGATATGCAGCTGTTAAAGGTCAGCATGCATAAATAAACATATTATCCGTTTCTGCTGCCCCCACAATGTTGCTCATTCATATGACTGTTTCTTCATGCACTCTCTGTCTATCTGTCTGTATCATTTCCATTTCCGGCAAGCGCGTGACCTCTGGTCATCTTGTTTGTTTGTTTGTTTGTTTGTTTGTTTGTTTGTTTGTCACGACTCTCCAGGTCACACTTTTGCATCAATCAACTTGAAACTTACAGGCTTGATTGACAAACCGATTTCTAGGTGCCCTATTGTTTTTGGTCAACATTGCTCCAAGGTCAAGGGTCAAGGTCACGACAGGTATGGTTAACGGTTTTTGCACTATAACTTCGCCATAAATAGGCTTATTCACTTCTGCAATAGCTCATTTTTTTCGTCATCACCTGGCCTTTCTTTTGACATGTAGCTTACTTAAATTTGCCGTTACCATGGTTACATTTTTTGGGCAAAAATCACGGAAATTGGAAATAACACGACCATTTTTTGTAACTTTGTCAGTTTTTAAGCTAGGCAGATCTAGTTTTCGGCATTTTGTTCCACATGACCAGCTTGACACGACAGAACTGAAAGTCACGCCAAATCTCGCGCCATATCTCGTCATACGAGAAAAAACGAGACTTCGCGGAAATGCTTATAACTCGGCGACTTTTACAGCTAGACAGGTCTGGTTTTCGGCATTTCGTTCCACCAAACAAGCTTGACACGACAGATTTGCAAGACAGGCCAAATCTCGCACCGTATCTCGTCAAACGAGAAAACACGAGATTTCACGGAAATGCTTATAACTGGGCCAGTTTTACAGCTAGACACGTCTGGTTTTCGGCATTTAGTTCCACTAGACCAGCTTGAAACGACAGATATGCAAGTGCCGTTACCATGGTTACATTTTTTGGGCAAAAATCATGGAAATTGGAAATAACACGACCATTTTTTGTAACTTTGTCAGTTTTTAAGCTAGGCAGATCTAGTTTTCGGCATTTTGTTCCACATGACCAGCTTGACACGACAGAACTGAAAGTCACGCCAAATCTCGCGCCATATCTCGTCAAACGAGAAAAAACGAGACTTCGCGGAAATGCTTATAACTCGGCGACTTTTACAGCTAGACAGGTCTGGTTTTCGGCATTTTCGTTCCACCAAACAAGCTTGACACGACAGACTGCAAGACAGGCCAAATCTCGCACCGTATCTCGTCAAACGAGAAAACACGGGATTTCACGGATATGCTTATACCTGGGCCAGTTTTACAGCTAGACACGTCTGGTTTTCGACATTTCCTTCCACATGACCAGCTTGACACGATAGATGTGCAAGTCAGGCCAAATCTCGCACCCTATCTCGTCAAACGAGAAAACACGAGATTTCACGGAAATGCTTATTACTCGGCGAGTTTTACAGCTAGACAGGTCTAGTTTTCGGTATTCATTAACATTTGGACGGCTTGACATGACAAACCTGCAAGACTGGCCAAATCTTGCACCATATCTCGTCAAACGATAAAAAAGGAGATTTTACAGAAATGCTAATAACTCGGCGACTTTTTACAGCTAGACAGATGTAGTTTTCGCCATTTCATAACATTTAGAGAGTTTGATATGACAAATCTACAAGACTGGCCAAATCCTGCACCATATCTCGTCAAACGAGAAAACACGAGAGTACACGGAAATGCTTATAACTCGGCGACTTTTACAGCTAGACGGATCTAGTTTTCGCAATTTCGTAACGTTTGGCCGTCTTGACATAATAAAACTGCTCGTCTTGCCAAATCTCGTACTATATCTCGTCAAGCGAGAAAAAAACATGATTTCACGTAAATGCTGATAAGACGGCGACTTTTGCAGTTAGACAGGTCTAGTTTCCGGCATTTTGTAATATTTGACAAACCTGACATGACAAAACTGGAAATCTCGCCAAAGCTCGCACCATTTCCCGTCAAACGAGAAAACACGAGATTTCATGCAAATGCTTATAACTCAGCGGCTTTTATAGCTAGACAGGTCTAGTTTTCGGCATTTCATATCATTTGGCCAGCTTGACATGACAAACCTGAAAACGTCTCACTGCTTCTTGTCAAACGAGATTAACGGGATTTCATGAAAAAATTTTGAACTTGGTCCCTTTTACACTAGAAAGATATGCAGCTGTTAAAGGTCAGCATGCATAAATAAACATATTATCCGTTTCTGCTGCCCCCACAATGTTGCTCATTCATATGACTGTTTCTACATGCACTCTCTGTCTATCTGTCTGTATCATTTCCATTTCCGGCAAGCGCGTGACCTCTGGTCATCTTGTTTGTTTGTTTGTTTGTTGCTTGCCGGAAATCTTCGATTTCGGCAAGCATGTTCGTCAGTTGCGTATGTCTGTTTGTCTCTTTGTTTGTTTGTTTGTTTGTTTGTTTGTTTGTTTGTTTGTTTGTCACGACTCTCCAGGTCACACTTTTGCATCAATCAACTTGAAACTTACAGGCTTGATTGACAAACCGATTTCTAGGTGCCCTATTGTTTTTGGTCAACATTGCTCCAAGGTCAAGGGTCAAGGTCACGACAGGTATGGTTAACGGTTTTTGCACTATAACTTCGCCATAAATAGGCTTATCCACTTCTGCAATAGCTCATTTTTTTCGTCATCACCTGGCCTTTCTTTTGACATGTAGCTTACTTAAATTTGCCGTTACCATGGTTACATTTTTTGGGCAAAAATCACGGAAATTGGAAATAACACGACCATTTTTTTGTAACTTTGTCAGTTTTTAAGCTAGGCAGATCTAGTTTTCGGCATTTTGTTCCACATGACCAGCTTGACACGACAGAACTGAAAGTCACGCCAAATCTCGCGCCATATCTCGTGAAACGAGAAAAAACGAGACTTCGCGGAAATGCTTATAACTCGGCGACTTTTACAGCTAGACAGGTCTGGTTTTCGGCATTTCGTTCCACCAAACAAGCTTGACACGACAGAGCTGCAAGACAGGCCAAATCTCGCACCGTATCTCGTCAAACGAGAAAACACGGGATTTCACGGAAATGCTTATAACTGGGCCAGTTTTACAGCTAGACACGTCTGGTTTTCGGCATTTAGTTCCACTAGACCAGCTTGACACGACAGGTATGCAAGTGCCGTTACCACGGTTACATTTTTTGGGCAAAAATCATGGAAATTGGAAATAACACGACCATTTTTTGTAACTTTGTCAGTTTTTAAGCTAGGCAGATCTAGTTTTCGGCATTTTGTTCCACATGACCAGTTTGACACGACAGAACTGAAAGTCACGCCGAATCTCGCGCCATATCTCGTCAAACGAGAAAAAACGAAACTTCGCTGAAATGCTTATAGCTCGGCGACTTTTACAGCTAGACAGGTCTGGTTTTCGGCATTTCGTTCCACCAAACAAGCTTGACACGACAGAGCTGCAGGACAGGCCAAATCTCGCACCGTATCTCGTCAAACGAGAAAACACGGGATTTCACGGAAATGCTTATAACTGGGCCAGTTTTACAGCTAGACACGTCTGGTTTTCGGCATTTAGTTCCACTAGACCAGCTTGACACGACAGATATGCAAGTATCGTTACCATGGTTACATTTTTGGGCAAAAATCATGGAAATTGGAAATAACACGACCATTTTTTGTAACTTTGTCAGTTTTTAAGCTAGGCAGATCTAGTTTTCGGCATTTTGTTCCACATGACCAGCTTGACACGACAGAACTGAAAGTCACGCCAAATCTCGCGCCATATTTTGTCAAACGAGAAAAAACGAGACTTCGCGGAAATTCTTATAACTCGGCGACTTTTACAGCTAGACAGGTCTGGTTTTCGGCATTTCGTTCCATCAAACAAGCTTGACAAGACAGAGCTGCAAGACAGGCCAAATCTCGCACCGTATCTCGTCAAACGAGAAAACACGGGATTTCACGGAAATGCTTATAACTGGGCCAGTTTTACAGCTAGACACGTCTGGTTTTCGGCATTTAGTTCCACTAGACCAGCTTGACACGACAATTATGCAAGTCTGGCAAAATCTCGCACCGTATCTCGTCAATCGAGAAAACACGAAATTTCACGGAAATGCTTATAACTCGGCCAGTTTTACAGCTAGACAGGTCTGGTTTCCGGCATTTTCTTCCACATGACCAGCTTGACACGATAGATGTGCAAGTCAGGCCAAATCTCGCACAATATCTCGTCAAACTAGAAAACACGAGATTTCACGGAAATGCTTATAACTCGGTGAGTTTTACAGCTAGACAGGTCTAGTTTTCGGCATTCATTAACATTTGGACGGCTTGACATGACAAACCTGCAAGACTGGCCAAATCTCGCACCATATCTCGTCAAACGATAAAAAAGGAGATTTCACAGAAATGCTAATAACTCGGCGACTTTTACAGCTAGACAGATGTAGTTTTCGCCATTTTATAACATTTAGAGAGTTTGATATGACAAATCTACAAGACTGGCCAAATCCTGCACCATATCTCGTCAAACGAGAAAACACGAGAGTACACGGAAATGCTTATAACTCGGCGACTTTTACAGCTAGACGGATCTAGTTTTCGCCATTTCGTAACGTTTGGCCGTCTTGACATAATAAAACTGCTCGTCTTGCCAAATCTCGTACTATATCTCGTCAAGCGAGAAAAAAACATTATTTCACGTAAATGCTGATAAGACGGCGACTTTTGCAGCTAGACAGGTCTAGTTTCCGGCATTTTGTAATATTTGACAAACCTGACATGACAAAAATGGAAATCTCGCCAAAGCTCGCACCATTTCCCGTCAAACGAGAAAACACGAGATTTCATGCAAATGCTTATAACTCAGCGGTTTTTATAGTTAGACAGGTCTGGTTTTCGGCATTTCATATCATTTGGCCAGCTTGACATGACAAACCTGAAAACGTCTCACTGCTTCTTGTCAAACGAGATTAACGGGATTTCATGAAAAAATTTTGAACTTGGTCCCTTTTACACTAGAAAGATATGCAGCTGTTAAAGGTCAGCATGCATAAATAAACATATCATCTGCTGCCCCCACAATGTTGCTCATTCATATGACTGTTTCTACATGCACTCTCTGTCTATCTGTCTGTATCATTTCCATTTCCGGCAAGCGCGTGACCTCTGGTCATCTTGTTGCTTGCCGGAAATCTTCGATTTCGGCAAGCATGTTCGTCAGTTGCGTATGTCTGTTTGTCTCTTTGTCTGTTTGTTTGTTTGTTTGTTTGTTTGTTTGATTGTTTGTTTGTTTGTTTGTTTGTTTGTCACGACTCTCCAGGCCACACTTTTGCATCAATCAACTTGAAACTTACAGGCTTGATTGACAAACCGATTTCTAGGTGCCCTATTGTTTTTGGTCAACATTGCTCCAAGGTCAAGGGTCAAGGTCACGACAGGTATGGTTAACGGTTTTTGCACTATAACTTCGCCAAAAATAGGCGTATCCACTTCTGCAATAGCTCATTTTTTTCGTCATCACCTGGCCTTTCTTTTGACATGTAGCTTACTTAAATTTGCCGTTACCATGGTTACATTTTTTGGGCAAAAATCATGGAAATTGGAAATAACACGACCATTTTTTGTAACTTTGTCAGTTTTTAAGCTAGGCAGATCTAGTTTTCGGCATTTTGTTCCACATGACCAGCTTGATACGACAGAACTAAAAGTCACGCCAAATCTCGCGCCATATCTCGTCAAACGAGAAAAAACGAGACTTCGCAGAAATGCTTATAACTCGGCGACTTTTACAGCTAGACAGGTCTGGTTTTCGGCATTTCGTTCCACCAAACACGCTTGACACGACAGAGCTGCAAGACAGGCCAAATCTAGCACCGTATCTCGTCAAACGAGAAAACACGGGATTTCACGGAAATGCTTATAACTCGGCCAGTTTTACAGCTAGGCAGATCTAGTTTTCGGCATTTTCTTCCACATGACCAGCTTGACACGACAGAACTGCAAGTCAGGCCAAATCTCGCACCCTATCTCGTCAAACGAGAAAAAACGAGATTTCACGGAAATGCTTATAACTCGGCGAGTTTTACAGCTAGACAGGTCTAGTTTTCGGGATTTTGTTTCACATGACCTGCTGGACATGATAGAACTGAAAGTAAGGCCGAATGTCGCACCGTATCTCATCAAACGAGAAAACATGAGATTTCACGGCATTGGTTATAACTCGGCGAGTTTTACAGCTAGACACGTCTGGTTTTCGGCATTTGGTTCCACTAGACCACCTTAACACGACAGATATGCAAGCCTGGCAAAATCTCACACCGTATCTCGTCAAACGAGATAACACGAGATTTCACGAAACTGCAGCTAGACAGGTCTAGTTTTCGGCATTTCGTTCCACATGGCCAGCTTGACAGGACAAAACTGCAAGTCAGGCACAATCTCGCACGGTATCTGGTCACACGAGAAAACACGAGATTTCAGGGAAATGCTGATAACTCGGCGAGTTTTACAGCTAGACAGGTCTAGTTTGTTTGTCAGTACTCTCCTTGGCACAATTTTCCAGCAATCGCCCTGAAACTTACACAGCTGGTAGAAATTTCCAAATCCTGGAAGCCTTTTCTTTTTGGGCAATATAGGTCAGAGGTCAAGGTCAAGGTCGGCCAAAAACCTTGAAATTCTATTTTCTTCATAACTTTATCAAATTTGGTCTTATCTTCACAATCTTAGGCTCATTTTTTTCTTCTTGGTCTTCCCCACAACTTTTGTAAAGCCATCTTTTGTGTCAGATGTGTCACTTAGTCAGTATTTCTGTCTCTTTGTCAGCTGTCCTCATTTTCGCCTTCTTGCTGGTTCTTTTGTCTTACATATAGCACTACAAAGGCCACAATTTTACAGCAACCGCTTTAAAACTTACAGAGAACATGGAAGACCAAACGTTCTGCATGCCTTTTTTGTCAATATCTGCCTCAAGTCAACGTCAAGATCATCAAAAAATTTTGAAATGTTATTTTCGTCATAACTTTGTCAATTTTAATCCTATCTTCACAATCTTAGGCTCATTTTCTTCCGCTTGGTCTTCCCCACAACTTTTGTAAGGCCAACTTTTGTCTCAGATGTGTCACTTTGTCAGTATTTCTGTCTCTTTGTCAGCTCTCCTAAATTTTGCCTCTTAGCTGGTCCTTGTCTTAAATAAAACATTCTACAGGCCACAGTTTCGCAGGAATCTATTTTAACTGATACATCTGATACATCTTGCACTAATATCTCGAAAACAATTTTTCATTTTTGGAAAATAGCCGCTAGGGGCTCCTTTTCAGGGTCTTTGTCTTGGTTATGACATGTTCTTGTTATTCTACCAATCTGGGTCAAAGTATTTCCGGCAAGCGCGTGACCTCTGGTCATCTTGTTTGTTTGTTTGTTTGTTTGTTTGTCACGACTCTCCAGGTCACACTTTTGCATCAATCAACTTGAAACTTACAGGCTTGATTGACAAACCGATTTCTAGGTGCCCTATTGTTTTTGGTCAACATTGCTCCAAGGTCAAGGGTCAAGGTCACGACAGGTATGGTTAACGGTTTTTGCACTATAACTTCGCAATAAATAGGCTTATCCACTTCTGCAATAGCTCATTTTTTTCGTCATCACCTGGCCTTTCTTTTGACATGTAGCTTACTTAAATTTGCCGTTACCATGGTTACATTTTTTGGGCAAAAATCATGGAAATTGGAAATAACACGACCATTTTTTGTAACTTTGTCAGTTTTTAAGCTAGGCAGATCTAGTTTTCGGCATTTTGTTCCACATGACCAGCTTGACACGACAGAACTGAAAGTCACGCCAAATCTCGCGCCATATCTCGTCAAACGAGAAAAAACGAGACTTCGCGGAAATGCTTATAACTCGGCGACTTTTACAGCTAGACAGGTCTGGTTTTCGGCATTTCGTTCCACCAAACAAGCTTGACACGACAGAGCTGCAAGACAGGCCAAATCTCGCACCGTATCTCGTCAAACGAGAAAACACGGGATTTCACGGAAATGCTTATAACTGGGCCAGTTTTACAGCTAGACACGTCTGGTTTTCGGCATTTAGTTCCACTAGACCAGCTTGACACGACAGATATGCAAGTGCCGTTACCATGGTTACATTTTTTGGGCAAAAATCATGGAAATTGGAAATAACACGACCATTTTTTGTAACTTTGTCAGTTATTAAGCTAGGCAGATCTAGTTTTCGGCATTTTGTTCCACATGACCAGCTTGACACGACAGAACTGAAAGTCACGCCAAATCTCGCGCCATATCTCGTCAAACGAGAAAAAAAGAGACTTCGCGGAAATGCTTATAACTCGGCGACTTTTACAGCTAGACAGGTCTCGTTATCGGCATTTCGTTCCACCAAACAAGCTTGACACGACAGAGCTGCAAGACAGGCCAAATCTCGCACCGTATCTCGTCAAACGAGAAAACACGGGATTTCACGGAAATGCTTATAACTGGGCCAGTTTTACAGCTAGACACGTCTGGTTTTCGGCATTTAGTTCCACTAGACCAGCTTGACACGACAGATATGCAAGTCTGGCAAAATCTCGCGCCATATCTCGTCAAACGAGAAAACACGAAATTTCACGGAAATGCTTATAACTCGGCCAGTTTTACAGCTAGACACGTCTGGTTTCCGGCATTTCCTTCCACATGACCAGCTTGACACGATAGATGTACAAGTCAGGCCAAATCTCGCACCCTATCTCGTCAAACGAGAAAACACGAGATTTCACGGAAATGCTTATAACTCGGCGAGTTTTACAGCTGGACAGGTCTAGTTTTCGGCATTTTGTTTCACATGTCCTGCTGGACATGACAGAATTGAAAGTCAGGCCGAATGTCGCACCGTATCTCGTCAAACGAGAAAACATGAGATTTCACGGCATTGGTTATAACTCGGCGAGTGTTACAGATAGACACGTCTGGTTTTCGGCATTTTGTTCCACTAGACCAGCTTGACACGACAGACATGCATGTCAGGCAAAATCTCGCACCGTATCCCGTCAAACGAGAAAACACGAGATTTCACGGAACTGCAGCTAGACAGGTCTAGTTTTCGGCATTTAGTTCCACATGACCCGCTTGACATGCCAGAACTCCAAGTCAGGCACAAGCTCGCACCATTTCCCGTCAAACGAGAAAACACGAGATTTCATGCAAATGCTTATAACTCAGCGGCTTTTATAGCTAGACAGGTCTAGTTTTCGGCATTTCATATCATTTGGCAAGCTTGACATGACAAACCTGAAAACGTGTCACTGCTTCTTGTCAAACGAGATTAACGGGATTTCATGAAAAAATTTTGAACTTGGTCCCTTTTACACTAGAAAGATATGCAGCTGTTAAAGGTCAGCATGCATAAATAAACATATTATCCGTTTCTGCTGCCCCCACAATGTTGCTCATTCATATGACTGTTTCTTCATGCACTCTCTGTCTATCTGTCTCTATCATTTCCATTTCCGGCAAGCGCGTGACCTCTGGTCATCTTGTTGCTTGCCGGAATCAAAGATTTCGGCAAGCATATTGGTCAGTTGCGTATGTCTGTTTGTCTGTCTGTTTGTTTGTTTGTTTGTCACCACTCTCCTGGCCACAATTTTGCCACAATAACCTTGAAACTTACAGGGATGTTGGAAAATATAATTTCTAGGTGCCCTATTGTTTTTGGTTAAAATAGGTCAAAGGTCAAGGTCAAGGTCGTCAAAACTTCTCAAAATGGTTTTTTCTTCATATCTTTGTGACTATTAGTCGTATCTACTTCAACAATAGCTCATTTTAATCGTCATTCCAAGGCCTGTCATCTGGTGTGTAGCTGACTCAAATTTGCCGTAACCATGGTTACAATTTTTTGGGGAAAAGTCATGATATTCGAAAATAAGGGATCTTATTTTTCTAACTTTGTCAGTTTTAAAGCTAGAGTGATCTAGTTTTCTGCATCAGGTAGCATTCAACTAGTACTACAAGATTTTATTACAAGTCTTGCAGTATCTCGTAAAATTTCTCGTGAATAGAGATATTTCGAGATTTCATTCATCTTGCGCCAAAGGCCACATTATTGCAGGAATCTTTTTGAAACTGACATATCATAAGTCCTACACTAGTATCTCGAAATCGTTTTTTCATTTTTTGAATATGGCTGCTAGGGGGCGCTGCACACGACCCTCACACAGATATCATTACATTGGCCATATCTCTAAAACCCAAAGCCTCAATTACATAAACTATAGCTTATTTTTTCCCTCTGAGTCTTCTCCATAAACTGATAATGTCATCTGATCTCAATGTTGTGTCACTTTGTCATTGTGTCCGTCTGTTTGTCAGTTGTCCTCAAATTCGCCTGCTTGCTCTTGCGTCTCACATATAGCATTCTACAGGCCACAGTTTTGAAAGAATCCTTTTGAAACTATTACATCTTAAGTCTTGCACTAATATCTCGAAACCAATTTTTCATTTTCCGGATATGGCCGCTAGGGGGCGCTGAACTCGAACCTCTCCCAACATATCATGCTTTGGCAATATCTCCAAAACTATAAACCTCAGTTACATAAACTGTAGCTTTTTTCTTCCTTTGAGTCTTCTCCATAACCTGGAGAAGTCATCTGGACTCAATTTTGAGTCACTTTGTCAGTGTTTTCGTCTGTTTGTCAGTTGTCCTCAAATTCGCCTGCTTGTTGGCTCTTGCGTCTCACATATAAGCATTCTGTAGGCCACAGTTTTGACGGAATCCTTTTGAAACTATTACATCTTATGTCTTACACTAATATCTAGAAATAAATTTTTCATTTTCCGCATATGGCCACTAGTGGGCGCTGCACATGACTGTCACACCCATACCATTGTATTGGCCATAACTCTACACCCAAAGCCTCAGTTACATAAGCTATAGCTTATTTTCTTCCTTTGAGTCTTCTCCATAGCCTGATTAAGGCATCTGGTTTCAATCTTCTGTCACTTTGTCAGTGTGTCCATCTGTTTGTCCGTTATCCTCAAAGTCGCCTGCTTGCTGGTTCTTACGCCTTACATAGAGCATTCTACAGGCCACAGCTTTGACGGAATCCTTTTGAAACTGAGACATCTCATGTCATACACTAATAATACGAAACGCATTTGTCGTCTTCGGAATATGTCTGCTAGAGGGCGCTACAGTCGAGCCTCCCAAGTATATCATTAATTCGCCATACCTCGTAAACTATAAATATAAATTACATAAATTATAACTCATTTTCTTCCTTTGAATCTTCTCAATAACTAGCTTATGTTATCTGGTGTCAATCTTGTCTCACAAAGTCAGTATGTCTGTCTGTTCGTCTTTTGTTGTCAGCTTTGTCTGCTTGCCTGTTCTTTTGTCTCATATGTCATTCTACGGGCCACATATTCTCAGCAATGTCTCTGAGAGTCATTCCATCAATAGAAAACCGACAATATGTTCTGTCTGTCCGTCTGTGTTTCACTTCCGAATTCCGGCAAGCGTTCGACCTATGGTCGTCTAGTTTGTTTGTTTGTTTGTTTGTCACCACTCTCCTGGCCACAATTTTGCCACAATAACCTTGAAACTTACAGGGATGTTGGAAAACATAATTTCTAGGTGCCCTATTGTTTTTGGTTAAAATACGTCAAAGGTCAAGGTCAAGGTCGTCAAAACTTCTCAAAGCGTTTTTTTCTTCATATCTTTGTGACTATTAGTCGTATCTACTTCAACAATAGCTCATTTTAATCGTCATTCCAAGGCCTGTCATCTGGTGTGTAGCTGACTCAAATTTGCCGTAACCATGGTTACAATTTTTTGGGGAAAAGTCATGATATTCGAAAATAAGGGATCTTATTTTTCTAACTTTGTCAGTTTTAAAGCTAGAGTGATCTAGTTTTTTGCATCAGGTAGCATTCAACTAGTACTACAAGATTTTATTACAAGTCTTGCAGTATCTCGTAAAATATCTCGTGAATAGAGATATTTCGAGATTTCATTCATCTTGCGCCAAAGGCCACATTATTGCAGGAATCTTTTTGAAACTGACATATCATAAGTCCTACACTAGTATCTCGAAATTGTTTTTTCATTTTTTGAATATGGCTGCTAGGGGGCGCTGCACACGACCCTCACACAGATATCATTACATTGGCCATATCTCTAAAACCCAAAGCCTCAATTACATAAACTATAGCTTATTTTTTCCCTCTGAGTCTTCTCCATAAACTGATAATGTCATCTGATCTCAATGTTGTGTCACTTTGTCATTGTGTCCGTCTGTTTGTCAGTTGTCCTCAAATTCGCCTGCTTGCTCTTGCGTCTCACATATAGCATTCTACAGGCCACAGTTTTGAAAGAATCCTTTTGAAACTATTACATCTTAAGTCTTACACTAATATCTCGAAACCAATTTTTCATTTTCCGGATATGGCCGCTAGGGGGCGCTGAACTTGAACCTCTCCCAACATATCATGCTTTGGCAATATCTCCAAAACTATAAACCTCAGTTACATAAACTGTAGCTTTTTTCTTCCTTTGAGTCTTCTCCATAACCTGGAGAAGTCATCTGGACTCAATTTTGAGTCACTTTGTCAGTGTTTTCGTCTGTTTGTCAGTTGTCCTCAAATTGGCCTGCTTGTTGGCTCTTGCGTCTCACATATAGCATTCTGTAGGCCACAGTTTTGACGGAATCCTTTTGAAACTATTACATCTTATGTCTTACACTAATATCTAGAAATAAATTTTTCATTTTCCGGATATGGCCACTAGTGGGCGCTGCACATGACTCTCACACACATACCATTGTATTGGCCATAACTCTACACCCAAAGCCTCAGTTACATAAGCTATAGCTTATTTTCTTCCTTTGAGTCTTCTCCATAACCTGATTAAGGCATCTGGTTTCAATCTTCTGTCACTTTGTCAGTGTGTCCATCTGTTTGTCCGTTATCCTCAAAGTCGCCTGCTTGCTGGTTCTTACGCCTTACATAGAGCATTCTACAGGCCACAGCTTTGACGGAATCCTTTTGAAACTGAGACATCTCATGTCATACACTAATAATACGAAACGCATTTGTCGTCTTCGGAATATGTCTGCTAGAGGGCGCTACAGTCGAGCCTCCCAAGTATATCATTAATTCGCCATAACTCGTAAACTATAAATCTTAATTACATAAATTATAACTCATTTTTTTCCTTTGAATCTTCTCAATAACTAGCTTATGTCATCTGGTGTCAATCTTGTCTCACAAAGTCAGTATGTCTGTCTGTTCGTCTTTTGTTGTCAGCTTTGTCTGCTTGCCTGTTCTTTTGTCTCATATGTCATTCTACGGGCCACATATTCTCATCAATGTCTCTGAGAGTCATTCCATTAATAGAAAACCGACAATATGTTCTGTCTGTCCGTCTGTGTTTCACTTCCGAATTCCGGCAAGCGTTCGACCTATGGTCGTCTAGTTTCTTGATTATTCGTGAGATAGTTTGAGTAATTAAAATACGAATCCATGAAGGGGATTCTTTAATTTAATTGTTAACAAATATTGATTTTTTTTAACAGATGTCGAATTTTCATGTATTATAAAATATTCTTGGCTTTTTATCTTGATTGGAACACACGCACGTATAAGAAACACACACGCTCACACACCCACATACACACACACACTCACTTATATATATATATATGTGGCAGATGGTCTCAGTCACAATATACAATATTGTCTCGGTTTGCCACCAGAGGTCATTACATTCATCTGTTCCAGTTTTCCCTTTCTGGTCACCCCCTATACAATGCGTCTTTTCATTTTTTTCACTCGTTTACAGGTTGCGGTTTTCCAAACTCGTAAAATAATGCTTTATGTGCGTGCCTGAACTATTCGGCCTACCACACATGGCGCAGCCTGCAGGATGATATATAGCATCATTTACATAAATTGGAATTTATATATGAACCAGTCTAATAGACATTTTAACAAACATGTCATAAACATGTATTTCCAACAAACTGGAGCCGGTTTAATAACGCTGTCGCTCTCTCACATGCGAGTGACGTCTTTATGCAGAAGTTCATATGTGATACTACAGGTAGTGTAACTACTTTTCTTTTCGCCGTGGTGAACCCATTCCTGGCTTGATAATATCAGCAAAATTATAAAGAACCGGTTTTTCATGTAAGTGTGTACACTTCAGTCTTCGTCCTGTAACTAAAGGAAAATGCTGATCAATAACTAAAATGCTGTTATCCAGTAAATACACAGGGACAGTGGTTCTAAACAGGTCGACTGAGTGAGGGGAAAAGTGTTCTGGGAAGGCAAAACCAAGGACACCGTGAGCTTCTTCAGGCCTGCGTCCAAGCCTGGTTTCCAGTTTTCGAGGAATTCACTCAACCTTGAACCAGATTTTGTGGAGCTGAGTCGCCGAGTACTGTCAAGGACCCCGTACACGTGGACACCTTTGGATGCGCGCCTCTGGCCAGACAGTAAATATCTATATATTAATAGCGTAAAGCGTTTTTTTGTAATTTCCTGTATCCCCTCTGATACCATCGTACGGATTGCCGTGATTTTCGACATACATATGCTCCGGGTGTTTCCAAAGAGATTCCACCCACTTTTATTTGCAATATTTTCGTAATACGTGCGTAAGTAATAATTTTAATATTTGCTCCACCTCGGGCGCCTCTTTTCTTTGTGTCTTCGGCTCTGGTATACAATGGCCAAAGAGTGTGTGATGGCGGGACAGAGTTTTACTCCGGGGGCCCTATCTGGGGTTTTTATACATTAGGGGTCACTGGCCCGAAAAAATCCCCATCGGCGATTCCTTCTCAAAAGGGGATCTTTGAAAGAATTGTTTTGCAAGCCTTCCTGCGACCTGGGGGTCGCACGAAGAGGGCTCCTTCCTGCGACCTCTCTCACATGACCTGATATACTTGAATTCACATCTACCGGGTTGCAGGAAATCGTAATGGTTAGGTAAAAATAGGTATGGTTCCTGGCATTTTTTTTCAGAAACCTGTGCGGGCGGGCAATAATT
Source organism: Sipunculus nudus (assembly GCA_026874595.1). Taxonomy (NCBI): domain Eukaryota; kingdom Metazoa; phylum Annelida; class Sipuncula; order Golfingiida; family Sipunculidae; genus Sipunculus; species Sipunculus nudus. The sequence goes on along the minus strand of CM049321.1, from coordinate 3,351,604 downwards.
TACCTTTATTTTGTATGTGTTGATAAAAAAATATCATATGATCAGGGAAAAAGCATGAAAATAACAGAACTGTTTTTGCTAAACAGGCAAAAACACTTCATAACAAAGGAAATCTGATCAAAATTGTATTATCTTATCTTCTTTAAAAATGATATCAAAGTCAAAATTAATGGGGGGGGGGGGGTCAAATTGACGCCGGCGGTGCCATATACAGTTACACTCGGTCGCACGAAGTCCAAGGCCTTGCATGCGATTGAAGGCCTTGACAAATATTCACCAACACATGTAGACCTACTATGTAACAGATGTAAAGAAAATGATAACCAAATTCACGTCGTAGTTGGTACAGTGTGATGTGTTCACGTGTGGAGTGGTACCACCAAAGTTGTAAACATAATATTGACTTAAAATGTGTTGAAAATCGAAATCTTTTCTCATTACTGCAGTTACAAATGTAAAGCACCTGTAAAAATGTAAATTTAATACGTTTGTACAGGTATTTATTTCTCTTACACGCATGTGCCTTCTCATTTGCGTTTTCTTCTAGGGTCTATCCCATGGACGGTTTCTTTTGTATGAATATGTAATATTGTTGATCAGTTTCTCATGTCACATGGTACAGGTGTAGGTGATTATTTATCAAACACCTCTACTAGTCAGGCGGCTTAGCGTAAGATTTTTCCTATATCGTTTCCAACCGGATGAAAGCATCAAAGTTTGTATATTGGTAGTGTACACCAGAACAAATGATTTCAGAGGGGTAGCCCTCATGAAGTACGGGATAAGTTCCAGAGCCTGAAAACCATCTGCGCCTTGCATATCACAGTACCCTCTTTTCGCAAGAAATTGAAAAGGGGTAGGGAAGGAAAAATAACCTTAGAGCCACTACGGTTTAATGAAACATAGTAAATTATATACCAACAGAAAGCCAAAGAAAAGTGTTCTTTTTGTCACTACCATTTACATTGTTATATTATACACCTGTAGCCCGACAGATGTAGAATAGTCACGTAACCATATCTTTTCTCAAATTCGGGATTCGGAGAGCTACATGCAAACATTAAACCAAGATATTACGTGTTTAAACGAAAAAAATGTGCAAATATTTTTCTTGTTTGCTATTATTGAGTCTGTGATTCAGTTTTTGGGAAAATATTAAATGTTTATGATAACGGATAGTTGCCTTAGCGGCTACTGCTGTTTGAACTAGATATGACTGATAAACCATATACCCGATCAAGATCAACCTAACGTTCATATATTTTTTTGTTTTTGATATTCATTGCAACTGATCTCTGTAAATCGTTGCAAACTCAAAATGTAAACTTCATGGCCAGCACAGTGAATTTTTATTAAATTATTTTATAAACTATCATATTTGCCATGTTACAAGAGTGCGAGCACATTCCTGATAATATGTTGACAAATTACTACTTATATATCACCTGTTTAAAAATTCACTACAAATTGAAACATAACATATAAAAAAAATCCTTATGACTGCTTTACCAAATAAACTGGTCATATTATTAAAGCCAACAATGCGATAAATTAGTTGTACTGGCACATTCTGGAACACAAATTGGGGAGTTACATTTGAAAAAGGGTGTACAATCAAGATTTGCTTTTAGCCAGGTGGCTTTGCGTTATATTTGGACCATATCGTTACAGATCGGATAAAACCACCAAACTTTTTAGGTGGATAGAGTACATCCGGGGGTTGATTTTAGAGGAGGCCCCCAGGTGAAGGACATATACTAGTTCCATTTTAGCACCTTATACCTATTTGGTCCTTACTCACCGAAATAACAAAAATTAGCATACAATATATGAAGGGCAGGGAAAGGAAAAATCACTTTAGATCCGCTTTATCTGAAGAAAATATTGCAAATGATATACCAAATTAAAGACAAAGTAAACTTTTGCTTAATATACACAAGAAGCCAACATAACACCAAATGTCACGTGTTCATGACAGATCTCAAAATGGCGGTCATCAACTATGATGAAAATGTGACACAAATGTTTAAGTGAAGAGGAACATTTATTGATATAGTTTGTTAGTTTAATAATTCCTCATATCTTTTGTCAGAGTTGGAGAGTATTGTCTAGTAGGAATTATTGATAACCGTCTTTGCGGCCATTGTACATGTAGTTGACTAATTTGGAATCCAGGCTTTGCATATAGTCATCTTATACGCTTAAATGTCATAACCAAATATAACCGTTATCAGTCTACAATTATCCTGTCATGTTCGTTATGAGCCGTAAAATGTGCGTTCTAAATTTCCAAGATTTAATTGCAGATGATGTTTGTCATGTAGCAAACTGTCTTGTTTATATAGTGGTTTTCTAAAGTGGCTTAATAAATATGGTCTTGCTTAGTTATTCATTATTTCATCTGGAGACCATGTCCTGTAGAATATTGGCCACCATTTCTTATTCCATTCTAATTCCTGCATCCCATTACCCTTTAACCTCAGACCTGTTTTCTTTTTTATTTTGGGAATTAAAAATAAATAACATAGATACATGATTCATTTTTCTATATTATATGCAAGCCTACGGTTTAATCAATTTCAAAGGCTATTCTGTTTCCCGTATTAGGTAACAAATATCTATATGAAATGATTTAATGACAAACAAGATGTCCATAAATAAATGAAAGCTTGAAAGTATATGTCTAAATAACATAATTACATAATAATAATTATATTCCAAATCCAACATATGTGTTATCTGTATCTCGGAACACTCTCTGAAATTCACCCTAAAGGTTCTTAGGTTTAGGAATCCAACATTTACGAACACCTCTGAACAACAAAAGACAAAGTCACCATTTCCTGATAGATATATCGTGTCTGCTTCTACAGAACTTTAGACTTACACTAACATGGCAGTCTCAGCATTATAAAACAACTTTAGCATATTCATATTCACTTACATAACTTTATAATCATACACAATTAAAGTTAACTCAGTCGGACATTTCCTCCTATGTCTAAACAATTTGGAATGTAAAACTTGGTCTAAGCAACGCAGATAGATAATATTACTGACATTTATTTTTATAGAAACAGATTTATTCTAAACGAATAAACCACCCAGCTGATCTTCATATGTCCTCAGATTCATTTGCACTCTAAAGGTATCCACAGTCTCACCATGCATAGATCTGAACAAAGCCACAAGCCAAACTTGACATTTCATTAAAGATTATTAAGGATAAGTGTAAACAAATACTGCTTTATGTTACAATTCTGAGAATTTTCACACTTGTCTGTATATTATTTATCGTGACTGAGATGCATTAATTCACAGTCCCTCAATGATTAAATATTTCGGCAGCTCAACAAATTGTTTTAGTAACCTGTGTTTTTGTTAACTACATATTCAGACACAGCATTTAAACATATGGTCTTGCTGGAATAGACGACGAGTGTATGATATGATTTTCACGGAATAGACGTGAATATAAGTTTAGTATACGTTTGGTATTCCGTACCATGAACTCGATATTATTATTAGTGCCACCCTAAGTGTAAACCCCCCTCCCTTTTATGGATTCACCCGCATACCGGTGGAACTACACCACCCCACCCCACCCACCATTTCATTAGCAGTCATTCAGACCAAGCCTGTGGTTCCTGGGGTCCCCACTCAAGTAGGGGTTCCTACAGGGGTGACCACTGAAGCATAGTAAAACTGCTGTTTCCTTTAAATATTTGACAGACTTGAATACAGGTAGGGCTACAATATTATCCCAAACTAGTTCTGGGGCTTTTGGGGGAATTCTTGCTGAGGCCAAGGTGGCTCTCTTGGAGAGGAAAAGCAGTTGGCTGGAGACCCTCGGGACATGAAGATGTGCTTTGCACTCCATAAACTGTGCATAATTTGGGTCTAGAGATATATTTTTGCAGAGTGGAACGGAACCTGAACACTTGAACTGTTAATTACGCTCCCGAGGCAGCGGAAATCTTGCGCTTCTAAAGAAGCAACTGATTTTCACTCTGCCAGCTTTGACAGTTTGTGATATATTTAGACACCAGATGGCGGTTCGTTGTCCGCTGAAAAAAAGTGCGTATGATGTGACAAGCAGCCAACCAGATGCCAATTAACATACACTCGACATGCATCCTGGCTCCGCCCATAGCTGCGCTTCAAGCGCCGCGTGATATCAGTTTACGGTCGAATTTTAATTGCTTCCTCTGTATTCTCGCATCATCGACCGATTCGATTATGACATTACGACTGTGTTAGCGTAGCTATGTATCTGCTATCTGCAGAACTGAAACCAGCCAGCGAGGTGCCTCAGCGCAGCCGTTGTTGTTGTTTCGTTTGAATTACAGCTCACCGGCCGGGCATCCTACGTGCCAAAGGCCCTAAGCAAACCACGTCTGGGGCAATTCTCTCTGAGCCTGTGGCCTCTTCAGACGGTTACCGGGGCGATGAACTGTTACTCAAAACGAAATGAACATGATTGGCTTCGAGTATTCCTCGCTTGGCCGTGTCTTCCAGCACAAGGTCTCATCTGATTGGACAAAAACACAGTGCTCCCCTCTGGTGTAGCAATTCAAGATACGAGGTCATAACAAACAGCGCTTACGATATAGGAAGTAGGCCTATAGTCAAAGCGCTGTGTAAAGAGCGTAATTGTTAATATGGTCAACTCTAGCCGTGTTTATCAAGCTTAATGCCAGCTCATGGGCATAACAGTTTGGTGAGAACCACTACTTTATAAACCTCTACTTAAGGATGGAAATGATCAGTCAGTAGCAGTCTGTTGGTATTCTGTGGGCCAAGTACCACGGACCAGAAGTAACACAGGGCTAACTTCCAGTGCCATATCTGTGTGTACAGCATAACCAATACAGCATATATGGTGGGCCTGGCATTTATTTCTTTAAAAGGTTTCCAGGACCCCCTTTTTATTGTAGCCCGTATATGCAGTATTAAAAAGTAAAAAATATGAAGACAGTAAGCTTAGGTCTGTAGGTCTGTAACACAATCCGTATTACCTTAGTTACTCATAAGTTTTACCAATTTCCCAGATTGACTTTAAACTGGATAAAAATGTGAATATTCCTTTCATAGTTGGTTTATACTAACTTAATTGATACTATCTAAACAATATTATCAGAATTGTCAGAAGTATTAAAGGATTAACTGCCTTAGAGATAAAATTGACACAAGTCTCGCATAAGTCTTATTTCTCTTCTTTTTCTACTTTTGTTGTAATCTTTGCAGATATAACTGGTATCGTGACACATTCAGGACCCCTTTCATTTGCCTTGACGTGTTGCCACCAAGCCAGACCCACTGATATTACGCACTGTTAATGCACTAGATAAGTGTAATTTTGTTAATAAAAGAACATATATATATTTTTTGTCTTGTCTCTGCTTGCATGGAACTGTGCATCCACGTGCTGTATTTGCTTATTTGATGAAAGAACCTGGGGGCAAGGTACCTTAGGGTTGCCTTGGGTTTACACCTCGACAAATGGTGGCGTGACCAGGATATCTCTTGAAGGAGTTATTTCTTTATTATTTAGTAATTATATAACTAAGAGAGACGCACAGTTCCAAGCAATTGAGGCATGTTTATCCAGTCTGGCCCACACTGTAAAAACTGAAATCCTTGAGTGAAACTTTGTTGCAGGTATTGTCGTTTGATAATGGCAGGTATAAAGCCAACTCCTCAAGGTCAGATCGTTTATCTGTAGTTTTCTTTATATTGACAGTTGCGACTGTTTATGTCCCGCTACGGCGGTTTGGTTGACAGCTATGGCTGTTTGGTATAGACACGCTGCGGCGATGTTAGTTTCGTGTATTCCTATTACGGCGGATTTGTTTACACCTGCGGCTGCTTTGTATGATCACGCTGCGGCGGTTATTTAATTACAGTTACGGCTGTTCAGTATACTCACGCTGCGGCGGTGATTTGTCAGCTACGACTGAGGTTCAATTATAGCACGCCACAGCGGCAAACGGAGCCTGTTGATTTCATTATAGGACATAATACTAGACTTGTTAGTTCATATAACTAGCGTTAGCAGGCGCTCAGGCTTCTGGATTGTACTATTATGGAACAGGGTTCTATTATGTGAACTCATTCATGTGTATTTTTTATCAAGGAAGTCCCTATAATTGGTTGGTATTGAGTACTGGAGAATTGTATATTCTTTTACAATGGAAGATCTTAGAGAAATCATTTCCTTAGTGGAGAGATTAGGGTTTAAAGGGGGTGATCTCCAAAGTTTTGTCGATAGGGAGATGAAGCATATAGAGGAGAAAAAGGTGAGAGATAGGGAATGTGATAAAGATCCTCTCAATCGCTCACGTGAGCATGAACTAGAAGTTCTGAAGATGAAAGCCAAGAAAGCAGAGGCAAATCCAGTTCAAGAAGTAAGTCGTAGCAGTGAATCCGTTCCTTCTGTAAAAATTCCTACCTTTGATGAAAGCTCGGACCAGATACATATCTCGATCGTTTATAAAGATTTGCAACAAGCTAGAAGTAGAATAGAAGTGACTGGGCTCTCCGGTTTAGTGCTCTCCTGAAAGGTAAGCACTTAACGTTTATTCTAGATGATCCTCGGAAGATGCTTTAGATTATATTAGATTGAAATTAGCATAGTTAAGGGAATACCAAATGACTGATGAAGGTTACAAGACTAGGTTCCGTACATCGCGACCTCAGAAGAATGAGGTCAGTTTGCCTCAAGAATCAGTGGATACTTGCATAATTGGATTAAATGGTGAATATGGAACATACATATGAGAACCTGATAGAATTTCTCTTGGGGGAACAATTCATGAATTCTTGTTCAAATGATCTTTCAGTTTCCTAGAGGAAGAGATGCTGTTCGAGTATTGATGAGATGACTGAAATGGCCGAACGGTATGTTGAAGCGCATGGTAAGTCCAGTTTCACTGATCCTAATAAACCATTCAAATGGTGATACTCAGGATAAAGGTTAACAACCGGGAGTGGGTATAAACAGTCCTTTCATGGTCCTAGGAGTGCTTCAGGTTCTTCTCCTGGGCCTAGAGCTACCACCAATACTTCTCCCGGATACCAGTGTTATAACTGTGGTGGCCAGGGAAACAAGTCATTCCAATGTTAGTTACCAAAAAGAAATACAAGTAATCTGAGGGGATTTCTAATCCTGGACCCGAAATATTTTTCTGATAGAAGCTATTAAAGAGGCTCTGAAAACAAGTAAGCCTGAGGTGAGTTCAAAAGCATCAGAAGCAAAAGCATGCTTACAGATCATACGTGGGTCAGAATTAGAAATGTGGAATGTTGAATGTCCTGCCAAAGTGGGCACACCAGAATCTCACTCGCCTGGGATGCCGACGTGTAAGGATTGATTGGCTGAACACGAGGTTTCGGTCTTGAGGGATGCAGGTTGTAGTAGTGCGGTTGTAAGGTCCGCACTAGTCAATAATGGCCAAATGCCTGGGAAAACACAAACTTGCGTTCTAATAGATGGTACCGTAAAACAATCTCCCCTAGCTAAAGTTCATATGAACACTTCTTACTTCGTTGGTGAAGTGGAAGCTTTGTGCATGGACAATCCTGTTCATGGTGTGATAATTGGGAATATAAAAGAAGCAAGGGAACCACTATGTCCCGATCCCAGATGGTCCCTTCCGGTGATAGAAACTGCCAGCTCAGTACAAACCAGAGCCATGGTGAAGGTGAGTAAACCGACCAAACCACTGTCTGTACCGAGTCCTATAGCAGAGGTCACTCGTGCAGAATTCCTCTAGGCACAACAGAATGACAAATCATGGTCAATCCTATGGGAAAAGTTTACTCAGAAGCAAGAAGGAATGTACAAGTTCGACAAGAAGAATGGAGCCTTGGTTCGTATTAAGCCAGATAAACATGCTCAAGTTAGTTTCAACACTCAGTATGTGGTACCGACATGTTTCAGGGCAGATGTAATTAAGCTAGCCCATGAAGGTATAATGTCTGGACATCAAGGCATTGGTCGCAAACTTGAGAGAATAGTTTCTCATTTCTATTGGCCAGGTTTGCAAGCTGACGTAGCACAGTATTGCAGGTCGTGTGATATCTGCCAAAGGACCATCCAGAAAGGTAAGGTGACAAAGGTGCCCCTCGGTAGAATGCCTCTTACTGATCAACCATTTCAACGTATAGCCATGGATCTAGTGGATCCGATTTATCCAGCCTCGGAACGAGATGACCGTTTCATTATAACCGTAATGGATTATGCTACCCGTTACCCAGAAGCCATACCGCTAAGGAACGTTACAATGAGACCCTTAAGAGAATGCTGAAGAGAATGTGCGCAGAAAGGCCGCGGGACTGGGACCGGTATCTGGCACTAGTCTTGTTTGCGTACCGTGAGTCCCCTCATGATTCTCTTGGTGCCTTTTCACCTTTCGAATCTTTATGGGAAGAGGTAAGAGGTCCGATGATGGTACTGAAGGAGTTGCTAACTAAAGAAGGTACTGAATCAGAGGTTAAAACCACGAATCCGTATGTTCTAGATCTTAAACAGAAACTGAAGGACACCTGTGATTTTGCTCAAAAGATGCAAAGTAGGTCAGCAGAAAGGTACAGGGTTTACTACAATAGAAGGGGCAAGCCTCGACATTTCCAGGTAGGTGACACAGTTTTGGTCTTACTCCCCACAGACAGAAACAAGTTGTTGCTTCAGTGGAAGGGTCCATTTGTAGTACTTCACCGGTTCCATAACTGTGACTTCAAGATAAAGGTGTAAGGTAAGGCAAAGTCATTCCACATACATATGTTAAAGAAATATATTACAAGAGAAAACTCTGAAGTTGCTGCAGGCTGTCTGTTTGATCTGTCTTGCTCTACTTGTGAGATCTAAGAGCCTGTCTTGAACAACCCTATGCAGCAAGAAAAGGTAGGCATTGATGATTGAAAGAGCATTGTTCCTCTACCAAGCGTGACACGCAAACAAGGGCCCGATGTTCATGTAAGTAAAGATCTTTCTTCAGAAAAATCCACTGAGATAAGAGCCTTTATAAAAAAAGTTTGAGAACACTTTCACGGATGTCCCAAAGCAAACACACGTAATGGAATGCGAGCTGTAACTAATCACAGACCTGCCTGTCAGATGCAAACCCTATCCTGTACCCCATGCTTTCAATGATACGATGAGGGAGGAAATACGTGATATGCTTTCTTTGTGTGTCATAGAAAGATCAAGCTCAAAGTACTGTTCACCAGTGGTAATGGTCACGAAAAAGGATTCGTCGGTGCGTTTGGTGTCGATTTCCGCAAATTAAATCGACTAATACTGTTCGATCCTGAGCCAATGCCTAGCCCTGATGACTTATTTGCAGAGCTCCACAAAAGCCGATATTTCTCTAAACTAGACCTTACCAAGATATACTGGGAGATACCTATGCCCGATCAATCAATGCACTTGACTGCTTTCGTTACGCCCGAGGGTCAATATCAGTTTCAGTTTATGCCATTTGGTCTGGTGGTAGCCGGTGCTGTATTGACTAGAATGATGAGGAAATTATTTTCAAATGTCAAGGGCGTCTGCTGTTACATAGACAATGTCTTGTGTCATTCTGTTACATGGTCAGAGCACGTAAAGCTTCTAGAGACGGTTATAATGATTCTCCAGCAAGCTAATTTGGCCGCAAACCTGCAAAATGTTTCTTTGGTTTCTCAGATTTGGAATTTCTGGGCTTGTTGGCAAATGCCAGCTGGCAACTGATCATTGGCTTTTGAGGAAGATCCATGGCACGGAACGACCTGCCACTAAAAAGGAGGTGAGGTAATTTCTGGGACTTTCCGGGTATTACCGGAAATTCATTCCCAATTATGCAGAGGTGGCAGTGCCCCTTACAGATCTGACTTGCACAGGCTAAAGTAATAAAAGGGTGAGGCTCAGGAAATGTCTTTTCTGACTCTCAAGTCCATGCTTGTAAAACCACCAATCATGCAATTACCTGATTTCTCGGGACAGTTTTTCTGAGAACAGATGCATCCGACAAAGGATTGGGATGCATTCTTATGCAGCAGGCTAATGGTTTCCTTTTTCCAGTGGCTTATACCAGTCGTAAACTTACGGATGCAGAACTGAACTACTCGGTGATCGAAAGGGAATCTCTAGCCATCGTGTGAGCAAAGGGAAGTTTTATGTGCATTTGTTTGGCAGACCTTTTGTGATATAAGTGATACTCTGAATGTGATATTATCGTGTATCATGAGTAATGAGGCTAAGCGCTTTTAAGTAATATTTAAAGTATTTAATATAATCAGAAAATTTTTGCATTTTCTTCTTTTATTGGGAGTGATGTCACGGAATAGACCTGAATACAAGTTTAGTATAGTTTGGTATTCCGTACCATGAACTCGATATTATTATTAGTGTCACCCTAAGTGTATCCCCCCTCCTTCCTCTATGGGTCCACCCGCATACCGGTAGGACCCCCCCCCCCTTTTTTTTTCATTAGCACTCATTCAGATCAAGCCTGTGGTTTCCTGTGGTCACCACTCAAGTAGGGATTCTTTCATTGGTGACCACTGAAACATAGTAAATTTGTTTTTTCCTTTAAATTTTTGACAGACGTGAATACAGGTAGAGCTACAATAATATCCCACACTCATTCTGGGGCTTTTTGGGAAATTCCTGCTGGGGCCAAGGTGCCTCTTTTGCAGAGGAACAGCATTTGGCTGGAGACCCTCGGGGCATGAAGATGTGCTCTGCACTCCATAAACTGTGCATACTTTGGGTCTAGAGATATATTTTTGCAAAGTAGAACGGAACCTGGGCACTTGAACTATTAATTTGGTCAAGTCTAGCCGTGTTTATCAAGCTTAAGGCAAGCTCACGGGCAATCATTTTGGTGAGAACCACTACTTTATGAACCACTACTTTAGGATGGAAATGACTACTCAGGAGCAGTCTGTGTGGTATTCTGTGGGCCAAGTACCAGGGACCAGAATTAACGCAGGGCTGACTTCCAGTGTCATGTCTGTGTGTACAGCAAAACCAATAGAGAATATGTGGTGAACCTCACATTTATTTCTTGAAAAGGTTCCCAGAAACCCCTTAGATTCTTAATCAAAATATACAGGTGTTGTCCAGTAAAAATAAAAATGGTCCAGTCCTTGTAGACTGCAATTGTAAACTCCAATCATACATTGAGCTGCCCAGATCGCACCTATACAAGTATGATCTTTAACATCCAAACAATTATATATATATATATATATATATATATATATATATATATATATCTCAAAAACTGAGCTGAAATATTTTGACATTAAAACGTGGGACCAATTAAAGAAAAATGGATGATGTGACCTTCTAACCTGAAGCTGGCTACATGCATTTAACCTTTAAACTGACTGTGTTCATATTTACTGCAACAGATATTTGATATGTTAAGGCGTTCTTATGTGTATTGATTAGATGAAAATGAAACACATATTCAACATACTTTATTGCGTTCCCTTCATTGTTGTAAAGGTCAGATAACGTTTTGTTAACCTGCTATTGTGGACTCTAGCCTGCTGAAGGGGCACCTGAAGGACTGACCTAAAAACCTTCGGACAAAATATTTGTTTTTTGTTTGATATGTAACGATAATTCCGTTAAGTTAGCTCACTGACTGTTTGGACATTTGAAAATATTATGTTTTACCTACAAAACGTTAGGCGAACGCTAACATGGCGGCTTATCACCATAATTTATCATTAGCACATTCATTTGCCTACATAAATAATTATAGACAATATTGTAAACGTAGTCAGACATTTTCTTCAGTGCAAAAAAAAAATAGTATGAACTAGTTTTTTTATGTAATTAAAATATAAATAAATAACAAATTATTTGATTTAGTCTTTTCTTGGCAAATTGAAGTTTTAATCAGTAAAATAATTTAATAAACAATATGAATTAGGTAGTTATATATAATTATCCACGATGTAAGTATTTATTTAATATATGTACAAACCATAATCTACTCTCAACCCATAAAAATACAACACCAAATGATCTAAATTGCTACCATCGATTATTTTACTGCAATTTATTAATTTCTTGGAAATGTTATTATTCCAAACATATCTAATACCCAACGGATGTTCCAGAACTGCCCATAAGCTTCTTTTATACTCAATAAGTCCATTGTTTTTGCTTGTAGCCCTTTTCCCTCCAGATATATATTATTTTGGATAAGTGTAAACAAATATTGCTCCATGACACATTTTCATAATCGCATTTACCATATTTAATAATTGAGATATATTTGTGCCCTGAAAATTAATTATCAAAGGTGTGGACAATTCAATAAATTGTTTCAGTTACCTGGGTTCTTAGTCAATACGACCAGATATAGCTTTCGAAAGGGATGGTTTCACTTAAAAACTGTATATATACTAGTATATTCCCTATATATTCTGATTATATGGTGTTTAATCTTTATAATTCTAACCATTATGCAATTTTAATTTTTTATTGAATTGATATTTTTTTTTTTTGCTTCTCCAGTATTTTTACTTCAGAACATGAGGGCATTTAAACACACTCACAGGATATAGTTTTACATCAATGGATGACGTGACATTTTGTCCTCTTGCGACCTAAAAATATACCTTGACATGATTTTCGGCACATTTTCTACGATAATTGTTTATGGTATTTCATAATGGTGTTCTTATTATGTATATTGATTAATTAAAATGATTTTTAGAGTCAATTGAGTTTACAACATTCCGTTTACTGTGTAAACTTGTGAAAGTTTACGTAAAGTCCTGTTATTTTGGACTCGGGCCTGCTGAAAGAACCAGAAACCAAGTTCGGATAGGCACCCCCTCCAGAATGATCAGGATTGACCTGTAGATACTTCATACAAAATTCGATGCTTTTATCAGGCATGTGATGATGATTCCGTCAAGCCACCTGACTACACCACATTTTAGATACTGGCTTGGGGCGACCGTGTGCGACTGTACGCTGATCCAAAACATGTTCCGAACGCGGTTCCGAAAGATATTTTTCCACAACACCATACATATAATGGATATATATATTAACAGCGTAACGCGATTTGTGTGATTTTCCGTATCTCCGGAATTTCCTGTGGATTTCCGATACCACCGTACGGATTGTCGTGTTCGCCCCAAGTCGTGTGTAGCACGGGTAATTGCTAGTTGTACATAATTCCCGGGACTCTGGATATACACAAGAACTTGGATACAATATATATGAACTTTTTGAATGGACTTGGTGTTGCCTTGCCGTATATGTGAGTATTGTTTATAAGATTGTATTATACCATTGCCACTTATTGAATGTACCCCAGTATTGACTGCACCTGCAGGTTGACAATGTAAAATAGTGTTTCGCTGTATTGTTAATAGTTCCCTCGTATGTCACTTTTTGGCAGTTCACTGTTGGGCCTGATTGCCTTGTCGTTCGTCCATTTCCTCTGCCTTTCAATTTCTCTTATTGATCATTCCGTTTCCTTCTTCCATCCCTCATGTCAAAAACATCAGAAAAAATTAAATCAGACGTTGACAATCCTGACGAGATTGACGTGTTATTGGAACGTGACTAACTTTGTCGCCAGAGAATAAAGCTAAACTAACATCTGCCATAGGTGGCGCTAGAAGTAAGGAAAGTATATTTACCCAATCGAATGAGTCTAACCCTGCTGGTGTGGTTTATTTTGGCTCCTCCCCCAGAATTCCCTTGTTTTCAGGTATTGTGGGAAAAGGGGAAGTGAATTATCCACAATGCAGGTACGAAATAAGATGTCTCTTAACAGAAGGTCTCCCTCAAGGAATAATCTTACAGACAATACGGAGGTCTCTCAGGGGAACGGCCGCCGATACACTTAGGGGAGGGTGTTGATGTAAGTGCAATCTTGAATAAGATTTATTCAGTGTTCGGGGACATTTTGTCACCGGAGGTGATGTTTGAAGATGTTTTTTTTTTCTGCTAAGCAGGGTAACAAAGAAACTGTATATTGCAGTTCGTGCAAATGAACATGAATTTAAAACGGCATCTTCTGGGGCCAGGGCCCAACATAGTGTTTCACAGGATGATGAAACAAGCAAACTCTTAAAAGGTGTAAATGATAGGCAGTAAAACTTAGAAAGCATGGTCTATAATCAAAACAGATCGAAGCCTGCTTGTGATGTAAGACCCATCCAAAGTTTTTGTTGAGGTCAGCTGGGACATATTGTTGTCCAGATAAAGAACGGGCGTTATGCAAGAAAAACAATGGTTCGGGTGGCAGCAGTAACCAATTTAAGTCCTAGACAGCTGAGATGGTTGGACAACCAAATGAGGCCGACATATTGGTTAACCAGACTGTCTGTTCTGCTTTGTGAGAGACAGGAACTCAAATCACTGCTATCTCTGAAGCTTTTGTTCAAAACCATCTGAACAATCTTGAGATCAGACGATTGCAGAAAATATTGCAAATAGAAGTCGCAGGTGGCAATACTTTAGAATATCTTGGCCATGTCTGTATTGATTTCGCAATTTGTTCCCAAGCTGACCTCGTAGTATCTGCACCTGTGTTTGTTGTGGATGCAAGATATAATGCAGGCGTTCCAATGATGTTTGGGAAAAACGTACTTGCTATATTGATGGAGGGGTTACTAAAGCAAAATGATTGCTTTAACCAACATATCCACATAGTTAGTCCCTGGAAATCAACGTTTCAGACGGTATGTCGTCTACCCCAAAACAAGGAATCCTTGTTAAGAACTCAAACCACAAAGCCGGTGAGTATCCATAGCAAGTTTTAAGAAACTCATACATGCTTTTCATACATGAAAGTCGCATGTCTTGTCCCTTCATTCTGGTGATTATGGTGTTTCTAAACGTACAGAACATGAATTCGATTGAGTGATGACAAACCCTTCCTAGAAGGACACAGAAGAATTCCGCCACAACTGTTTGATGAAGTTAAAGAACATATTCAAAACATGCTAGACGCTAAAATCATTGAAAAAAGCTACAGCCCTTACTGTTCTGAAATTGTTCTTGTTTGAAAACAAGATCAGTCGTTAAGATTCTGTGTTTAATTTAGAAAAATTAATTAAAAAACCATTAAAGATGCTCACTATATACCTCGTATTGATTAAACTTTTGATTCATTAATAGGAGCCACGTGGTTTTCCTCTTTAGAGTTAACAGCCGGGTATTGGCAGGTTCCCATAGCCAAAGAAGAAAAAACAAAAGCGGTATTTTCTGTTAGTCCTCTTGAAGTTTTGGGAATTAAATCGCATGGCTTTAGGTCTATCAGGGGCTCCTTCAACATTTCAGAGATTAATGGAAACTTGTATGGGAGATAAACATATGTCACAATGTCATATATCTTGATGACATCATAATCTTTTCAAGCACCGTTGACGAAAAAAGTGAAACGTCTTGAAGCGCTTTTTCAACGGCTGAGTGATGAAGGATTAAAACTAAAACTGTCAAAATGTAATTTTTTCCAGAGGAAAATTAGAGGAAAATAAATTATTCGGGCCATATAGCATCAGAAAACGGTGTGCATATTGACCCAGATAAAGTAAAGTGTGCTCAGAAGTGGCCCGTACCGTCCAACGTGAAAAAAACTAAAAAAAAATTCTGGGCTTCATTAGTTTCTACCGTCGCTTCATTTCTGACTATGCTAGAGTAGCACATCCACTCTGTGACCTGTTGAAAGAAACAAATGAGGGACAAGTGAAATCTCATTCGACTGTCTTCCACTGGAAATCAGAACAACAAACAGCTTTTGACAAACTAAAAGATTTGCTCACCTCTTCACCAGTCCTAGGTTACACAGATTTACATAAACCGTTCATTCTTTATACAGATGCTAGCGGGGATGGATTAGGCGCTATCCGGTACCAGGAGCAAGGCGGTAGTAACCGCGTCGTCGGTTATGCAAGCGGGACGTTATTTCATTCCGAGCGAAATTATTCAGTGCACAAACGTGAAATTCTAGCGTTAAAGTACGCTATAACTGACGAATTCCGTGATTACCTGTATTCAAACAAATTTACTGCATATACGGATAACAATCCGTTAACGTATGCTTTGTCATCAGTTAAACTTGACTCCACTATGCATCGATGGGTCACAGAGCTATCGCACTTTTAGTTTGACATAGTCTACCAATCCAGAAAAAAAACAAAGGTAGATGCAGACAGTTTGTCAAGATGTAGTTAAGATAGTAGTATAGATTCTGATTCCGCAGCAGCCATTTTCTCGGCAGCAACAGAACCAGTAGCATGTGCGGAATGTATCAGTCTGAGTCAACAGCAGCCAGTAGATCCCGTAGATTTTTCAATTTGACGGTATGAATAACCCTGATTGGATTCATGAACAAGCGAAAGATCCGGTGATTGTCGAAGAAATCGACGCTTTAAAACACCAATGGCCTGATTCTAAACTCGGTAAACAGGCTAAACTATTATTCAAACATTAACTCTGCTTCAGACATGGAGTACTGTATCGGTCGCGGCTAATTCATGGTACTAAAGAGCTTCAACTAGTTTTGCCGAAACATCTGCGTGGAAAGGCTCTGTTTGGATATTGGCTAAACTCTATCTTTTCAGGCCTTCCAGACAAAAAAAAAACACGAAAAGGGTCAGCAAGGTCAACCGGCTTATTTCTACCAAATAATTTAAGGTTTCGCATGGCCCCAACGTATTTATCCATTGTAAAATAAAAGGCTATGTGCCTGGCAGTTTATTTTATGTCAGAGGAAAATATATCAATAATGGCTTATCTGCAGGACTGATGCTGCGCCATTTTCCTCAATAAATGGACGGAAGTTAAGGGTGTTTTTCATTTGGTAGTTAATTGATTTAATTTGTCTTGTAATCTTCCCTTTGAAGCCATTCCCTACAATTCAGAGGAAGCCACACTTGCTACGGCATAAGCTGATGTCCTTTATTCCGTCAATTATTGTAGACATAAGAGTCACGTCACCAGCGGTCAGCATAGAGGGCAAAAGTCAGTCAAAATGAAGATATTGAAGGGAATGTTCCTTGTTTTGCCGGTCTGCTTCATTTTCAGCCTGCTTGTTATATACAGGCAGTCCCATTTCGTAAGTGTTATTTTACTGTATTTTTGCTGTGACCACTTATTTTACTAAGCTAAAATTTATATAAATGAGTTTAAGAGGAGGTTTATGGCAAATGCTAGGTCAAGGGCAGAAGAATAGACTTCAGAAAATGACCCCCATACCAACACGCCGGGATATTCATCTTCAAAATTAAGTCGGTATGTTTCCATAGCACACAACAGGGCCCTGGTATTTTTTGGATTTTCTTATCCAGACCATTGGGGCGCACACACAAACACGCACTATGTATATATATATATATATATATATATATATATATATATATACATATATATATATATATATATATATTTATATATATATATATATTTATAAACACTTTTCCTCTTTATCATCACACCGACTGTCGACTGAAACGGCTATACCATTAATATTATCCAGTCGAACCTCTATAATGTGGGCAGCCTTGGGACTGGACCAATGTGCCCATCTTAATTTATTTTTTTATATCTTATAAGCAAAAAATGGCAAATCAGCATGTGATAGAAAATACTAAAACGTAAAGCAAAGACAGTACGTCACCAATCTAAATACTATCATTTTAAGAAAACATTCTATATCAAGTTGACAAGTAAGTAAAACAAAAACATTTATCTAGTCACTGGAAGTCCATAAAACATTTGAAGTGGGTGATACTTTGAATGAATGCGTTAAATTCTCACAATTCTTATTTCTTGGTTAATATGTCTATGATTGTAGATTGTTTGGAGCAAAGTGTACGTTGTAGCTTTGCATTTGCTTTCAGAAAGTCCAGGTTGAACATCATTACAACAGTATGAATCGTTATGTAACAACTATCAAATAAACACTGCCCTTGTCTAGTGGGCATGTTCCTGACTACTTGTGATGGGCCACAGGGGCATAAAGCTGTGTCACCTTATCACAGAGTATTAATTGGGCGAATGAGGAGGGCTTCCTTTCACTCTTGGTAGCCAAACAAACAAATATCAATTAATTAGCACAGGGCAATCTAGTCTGTGGTGACCTCTGACTTGAGCCGGTGCAGGCATATTAATAAAATTAATGTGCATGAATCCCGAGCTTAGTCTTGAGTCAAGTAGGTTACAATCATTATTATGCAATGTTCACTTGTTCTGCTCTAAATTTTCGTTCATTTGTTTCAATTGTTATTTTTAATATTAATGAATATTAATTATTAATAATAAATAATTAAGAATTATCTTAATAACTTTAAAAGTGCTATAGAGAATGTTAACAAATTTGCTGTAAGGAGATTTGAAACCCATGAAATGCCCAAATTAGCTTTTGAAAACTGCCCACTTAACAGAATATAGAGGTGCCCACATAAGCTAAACATAATAATGAGAAGAAAAAACGGGACGGCCCAAAAGTGCCCACCTTATAGAGGTCCTCACTTCATCGAGGTGCCCACTAGAAGAGGTTCCACTGTATATATAATATCATAATTATGCGGGCTCTTTAGACTAGGTCACTTTTAGTGTTGCTGCGACAACTTTGATGGATTCTCAAGAAACTCGGCTGCTTTCCAATAGATTGACTCGCCAAACTTAAGTTATGGGCAAAATCCTTGCATTTTCAATGAGGTAAGATATCACAAGGATAGGACTGTATATGACTCGGAGAGTGTTGACTCGACACCATCGCATACACACACACATATATATATTTCTAACATCATTAACCTGAGGATCGGTATATATATATATATATATATATATATATATATATATATATATATATATACTGTTGTGAATTTACAGTGTTTTTTCTTCAAAGTTATATATATATATATATATATATATATATATATATATATATATATATATATATATATATATACGGCAAAAGGCAGGCCTGACGGCCGGGTGCCTTATGACACCGATTCGTCTCATTCGAGCTAACCTATTTACCTGTCTATTTCACACGGCCATGTGTGTTTCAATTTGGTTGAATGTGAAAATGGTTGAATCCTTCTTCTAAAACCAAAGATCAATTGTCTGTCATTGCTTTTTTAAATGAAACAGTAATGTATGGAAAACAAATAATTGGGGGGGGGGGGCCATACGTTTGCCTCCCCCAATTTTTGTGTGTGGGGGGGGGGGGGATGGAGGCAATCGCCCCCTCTGCCCCCTCCCCCTTCCCACGCCAATGACAATGCTTCGCGCACTTGTCGATATGTGGTCATTAATAACACGTTTGTTTCGTAGGGTTCTAGTGGGCTATGGAATGATGTTGCATCATATTTGAAAATAAAGTCTGACCGACGACCAACAGAACATGAGGTAGGTAAATATTAATTGTATATATATATATATATATATATATATATATATATATATATATATATATATATATATATATAATTTATGTTGCATATCAAATTTTAAAAATATATTTAAGGTATTATTGAATGAAAGTTATGTGAGTATAATCTCAGATCTTATGCATGTATGTAAGCAAGCCATTGTTTATGGTCAAATTTGTCGTGAAATATTATTAAGATCTCTGGAACATTATTAGAAAACAGAATTTAATTCAAATGAGATGTCTATTCGAGGTGTAGCGACTATTAACAAATCGGGCCATTAATTCTACAGAAAAAGATATATGAAAGTTTCATAATCAAATATGAGTGATTAACTTTAAATTATATATTGCGTATTTGGATCGTATTCCTACTTAGGACAATGGTGCGTTATATGAAAAACAAATATGAAAAAAAAATGGAAGAGGCTCATAAGGTCTCTTTAACATACTGTTCAGGAATTTGTAGTTTAAATGCATAGAAATTACATTTCTTTTCAACCGATGTATAAAGTACATTTTTCTATATGCAATATGCCATTTTAACGGTGAAAAAATTGAACTGAACATCAAGAATCTATAATGTAAATAATATGGGCACCTTATGTCTACATTTTAGGTCAGCTGGCAATATGAATCACCAAAATATCAAAATGCGAAGTTGAAAGGAATTCCTTTTATTGTCAACGAAACTATACTGCGACGACTGGGTCTTCCACGTCGTAAGTTCGTTACCCTTAGCGACAGGATGATGGACAACTTTACCTTTGTCACTGGAAACAGCGCAAACCATTTCCAAGAAAGCATGGACGCCGTAGCCTCCGTCCAAACGCATTTTCCAAAATATGAGATCATTTATTACGACCTCGGACTCGTCAAAGATCAAGTGGAACAAATCAAGAAGCTGTGTTCCGTTACGTATAAAAAATTCCAATTTGATTCTTATCCTCCGCATATGAGAAAACTGTCTGCCCCTGCCTGGAAAGCACTTTGTATTCAGGTATGTGTAAACTATTTATTAGATTTTTAAAGTGTCAGGAATTTGCAGTAACATTACGCTAGGTGACTGAAAGAAAAAGCAGCCGATCCCTTCTTGTTGAATGCAACTGCTTCCATTTTAAGCTCACGTGACTTTCAGTGATGCTGACCTGTAGCGATCAACCTTTGTCCGTCGTCCTCTCGTCCGGCTGCTTGCCTGTCCATTTGTTCAAAATCATAACCGTAGGACCTAGAAACTTGTGGCCGACCCCCAGGGAGGTCAATAAAAATGTCATCTTGGAAACCTGGTTAGGTGACCGATATCTTCCGACCTATGGGGCTTGTTTGTGCACAAAGAATAAGTAAAAATTTGATACAAACTTATCTAAATAAAGTATCTTAATGCATGAAATGCCACGATTCTTGCT
This sequence comes from Sipunculus nudus, assembly GCA_026874595.1. Classification (NCBI taxonomy): domain Eukaryota; kingdom Metazoa; phylum Annelida; class Sipuncula; order Golfingiida; family Sipunculidae; genus Sipunculus; species Sipunculus nudus. The sequence continues at coordinate 3,330,786 of CM049321.1, read as the reverse complement.
AAGCTGATTGATCATGGATAGTTTCATCAGCTGCCATCTGTATTTTTTTAATGTTTAGGATTTTTAGTCCAATTCTGAGACCGTCAATGACAGCAGTCATATAAATTTCTCAGCTATTGTTTCTTCTTGTGTACTAAAATTTGTATTTTTCTATGTTTAACACATTTTTATTCTATTTTTAGACTGCCTAATTACATCAAAGGTATCTGTTTCTCAATAATGGTTTCATCTAGTGTCCCGAAACCTGGTGTAATAAGTGACCATTAGTAGTTTCATCAGTTCCTAAAGACTGGTGGCGTAAACTGTATTCTTTATGCCGTTTTCCTTTACTTTTAAGACTGCAAAATTGCATCCATTTTTCATCAGTTTCTCAAATAAAGTTTTATCTTGTGTCCTGAAACCTGTCGTGTTTATTATTTCTCCACCTCCCCCCCCCCCCCCCCCCCCCCACTCAGGGGGAGATGTATTGTTTTCGGTCTCATCGCCTGTCGTTGTCTTCGTCAGTCTTCGTATGTAGGATATATTTTTCTCTGAAATTTGAAACACAAATTATATCTACTAAAACGTGCAGCAGTTCAAAAACTTGTAATCATGACCTTGATATATAAGGCTAAATCAGCCAAAATATACAATTTTTGTGATCCTTATAACTTTTGAAGCGCTCGATATTTTGTTCTCAAGTTAGAAACACAAGTTCTTTCAACCAAATTTACGGAAGAGATCGAAAATTTGAGACCTTGGCCCAAATATTCAAGGCAAAATTATCCGAAATTTAGTTCATCATCTTTAGGATTTCTTATGAACGTGATAACTTTGCCTATTATGCCATCAAAGTAGACACACCGGTTCTTTACAACATGTTCCCAGATGAGTTCGAAAACTGGTGATTCGAACTTATTATCTTCCGGCTTTGAGTCCTGTGATCTACCCCTAGACCACACAAACCGGTAAATAAACCGATAATCGATTATCAGCGGCTTAACTAATGGCCCTCCTCTCTTGCTTTATCGGACATTCTGGTACCCTAGGTATTTGTTAAATCCTAAATGGCTTACTTTAGCGTTTAAGACAGATTTCGTCGTCAATAATGTTAAACTCAATAAATGGTGCTTTATTAAAGATTATAATGATCTTATTTACACACATCAGTGGTTTACTACGTTCAGAAAAAAGTGTAGTCATTGGCTTTTAGTTTTTGTTACTCCCTCCGTTTCTAGTTGTTTTACTTTTGATTTATATTTTGTAGTCCAGTTTCCTCCACTCTCTGGCAGCTGTAATCGATTATTGTCCGTTGGTAATATAAATTTTGTATGCGCATATCAAATCCGTTTTTAACAACGATGCAACCAAGTAATGGATTGTGAAGAAACACACATTCCAAGTACAGATGGTATGGGGATAACGATAGTGATCGGAAAATATCCAATAAGATGTGTCCCCTTCCGCTCTATTAGTTCAGTTTAGCTAGATACAGACGTTTTGAAGCAAAATACAGGGTATATTGTAAGGTGCGGTTGATCCTTGTTGATGCATATTTAAAGGGAATTGTGCAGTCGTCATTCTAGATTTGTGCAGTTCTAACTTATTCTAAGAGTTATGTTCCAGTCACAGACTTTCATCTTTATGCCAATGCGGTAATAATAAAAGTTCATCGACCACACATATCAGAACCATATACACCTCATATAAATGTTGTGGTATACGATCGGAAATATTTGTAAGATTTATAAAATACTTATTTTACATATTTTTCACATATTTCGATTGTAAAATTCCGAAACTCGCGTTACGGTTGCAGCTGAATTTAGATATAGATATTAAAATTTAATTTTCAACTTTTATTTACGCATTCTTCATGAACAGACACACTGGATGGCAGTTGTTCTGGCTGCTTAATGTGACAATACGTTTTATAATCTTATTGTAGCTATCGGTGTCAACATCAGATCGACGTCACTCACAGTATGACATTTACGTCGTTACAGTTGTCTCCTTGGCACTAAAGATTGGTCGCCGTTTATTAGTGCTCTAGCCAGGGGTTGTGCCAATCCCACGCCCATTCCTCCCGAATGATACCACACTGATGATAAAGTTTTTCTAGTTTCAGGCACTAAATTTTTGTTGGTGAAAAGCATGTTTTGAAATTAATTTTCAAAACTTTGAAAATTGGCCACATTACATAAAAAATACATTAATAACAAAAATTACATTAATTCTTCGGTGTATACTGTAATTTAAAACAAGCAATAGATAGACATTAAAATGATCCTCCGCACTTTATTTTTAATTTTTAGTGTGAAATGAATTAACATTTAATAATCATGAATTCCACACAAATGGTTGTTGCAACACATGTAATTGAAATTTCTTTCATTCATTTTGAAATATACATCCTGGCTATGCACATGCATTCATTAAATTAACTCGATTGTGGGTTAAATTTGGTTTTGCTTTTCTTCCTAACAATTGCCGGTGTGTCAAGGTTATAAAAGCAAGGTATATTATTTTCCAAAATGGACTGAAATGAAAGAGAAGAACATCTCGAAAATCTGATGGACATCCTTTGGTAGGAAATCCAATACTCAAAGATAGATAGATATGTTTTAATTTACTTTCACAGGAAACCCTGCTGGACCATGACGGGGCGCTGTGGTTCGACGCGTCTATCAGATTCAAAACTTCAAATTTGTCACAAATCAAGACATGGGCTAAAACGGCAAACGGCGGCATAATCTGGGGCAAAACAGGTCACTCAACGTTTGCCTGTACTCACCCGGGTATGTATAAATATCTCCCAATAGACACCGCAAAGGCGAAGAAACTGGAGATGAGATTATCAGGGCAAATGTTGTTCTACAATACCAAATACATATACAACAAAATATGGAAATGGTTCATAGCGTGTTGCTTGGAAGAGCGATGTATTTCACCGATTTATAAATGGAATTGCCAGTTCACAGATCGATACTCAAAGTACGCAAACTGTCATAGATACGATCAGTCTGCTGTAAATATACTGTTTGACAATGCCTATGATTTCATGTCAGATATTAATGTGACGAAATTCTCGTTTGTATATCGAGGTATATCACATTACTATCAAGTGAAATATTGTTAAATCAGAAACTCTCTGTGCATGAGGCAAGGAAAGCCCGAGGAAAGAGTACCCAAGAGAGCCTGTCTTCAAGAGAGCATTTTCATTAGCCTTATCAGTTACTTTGTTATCCTGTTGAAAAATGTTTATGTTTTTACCCAAAAAAACCGTAAAATTTTGATTTTATTGAAAATACTTTAATGTCACAATATTTAGCCACTCTAACGCGTATTTGTCTGAGAATATGAGCGTCAGAAATGTATACTCAGGCTGTGCTTACATGTACGCTTCTTAGCCTTACACCCATGACACAGTAAGCATACATTATGTCCTGGTAGGTTGATTAGTACGCTGGTCGCAGACTGCCTAATGTCACATGGTCAAAATGGCGCAATCACGATCCTTTCATAAATCAACTCAATTTCAGTGTTTACCAACATGATTCACAGGTGAGCACTGGATCTCGTTACGGACAAAGAAATCGCTCTATCTCACAATGTTCCATAATCATTACTAATAAAACATTATGGATATCATAAATTATATGGATATTTCTTTCGTTTTACCCCATCTCCCCAGATTGTACTCACCATACAATTCAACCTGTGCGTCTCCACCTGCAAACATATACAAGAAAGATTGTGTCAAAATGGGACCTGGGAATTCCAAGCCCAAGTTTAAGATGATACCCTAGAAAACATTTAAAAAGTAAAGACATTAAAGAAAAGACTTTATGCAGGAAATTTCTTAAGTATAATAATCCATGTCAGCTTCAATATAAACGGCTGATAAATTGTTGTAGGGAAATTATGACTTTCAAGCATAAATCTTCTGTTAAGTCTTGAAGAAAATACTTTTATTTGGGGACTTTAAAAAAAATGGATCTATCAAAGTTGGTTTTGCTTATATATATATATATATATATATATATATATATATATATATATATATATATATAGGAAAGGGTACATGGTAATGATACCATGACATCTCCTGGGCTTCCTGGTTATTTCACTTGAGCAGTTGGCACCAGCAAATTATTTGAGCCCAGCAACACAGGATTATGATTGAATATTTACAGATAGCAGCGAGTCTGACTCATTTGCCCTTTACACTAACAGACGGACACAGGCGATGTCGCCCCTTATTAATACAGAGAACACCCCTGAATTTGGGATTACAGGCACATGGTCTAGTCCTGTGCAAACCTAGTGCAGCAAATGCGACCGCAATATATATATATATATATATATATATATATATATATATATATATACATATATATATTGTTACGGAACCTAATATCAAAAGATCACGTAGTCGTGACGAGCATAAATTTGAATACTACCACTGTCACAGCGACAACACATCCTTAAAGCACATAACCCAGATGAACAGTTCACATAAATATTCTTCAAGAATGGGTGTCCAATTCAATCAAAAAATCATTCTGTTGTAATCCAAAAGTGAAATTCTTGTAATTATCCCGAAAGCAAACATGAGACAAGTCGCACTAAATCTCTATAGAGTTCGTAGAATCCCTGAAACTACTGCAATTATTGACTCACCCTCTTTCGTGTCCGCTGGAATATTTTCCTCTCCTCTCCCCCTCGGCTCTAAAACACAGCCCAAATTAAAACTTTTCTTCCGAAAATTCTAGATACTTCTATTTCACGAACAATCAAAAGAACCCAACAATAGATAATACACACGCCCAAATAACATCACAAGACACGCGCTCATAGAGCGTGACCAGCCCAGAAAGTTCCAGAATAGCATGAGCGCTGTGTTTTCACAATGTGGATTACACCGAGCCTGCAACACCCGGCCAGGCGAGGTTGCTACAGCAAGGAGTCAAGTGTCAACAACACATGTAACAGACATCTGTAACTATATATATATGTAAATATAAATATTTATTTATATATATCCTTATTAAAGATTTTTTTTAAACAGTTGGTGCGTTTCATTGTGCAATGACACAATTGTTTAAACACGAAAAGGTCCGCTTTAGAACAATAGTGGCCCCAATAGAAGACCAGATAGAGCCTGGCCCTTTGTAATAAAAAATCTCACAATGAGAATAAATCCATGAAAAAGTAAAAAAAAAAAAGAAATTTATGGTAGTTCATATATTACCTCCAAATATTTTAGGGTGTTTTTCAGATGTTCCCATTGAAGGTATACTTATGTATGTTCGGTTTATTTAGGGGTGTTTCCATGTGTCCGTCAGCGTATAAGCATATGTGCGTAAATGCGTGAAAATCGTGTAAGGAGCGATTTTCACGCATGGGGTCTGTGTGAACTCAGGGATTCAGAGTAAAATGACGTCACTTCAACATCTTCTTCTGGAAGGCCTGCTCGATCTAATGTACAAATATGTACGTGTGCCAGTTCACGCATATACGCGCACTTGGGCTTTTTTTCCAACTATTTAATGAAGGTGGCTTCTGGCTGTAGTGATAAGAAATTCATAAATCTATCACCGTTTCTGTAATTGTTACTATGTTACAATTAGATTCATATTTATTATTCTAAGAATGTACATCAATAACTGGGGGAATGGGGAGAGTTCACAGGCAAGCAAATTAATATTTTTATATACTTTGTCACAATTTGATTCATATTTATTATTTTAAGAATGTACATCAATAACTGGGAGGAAGAGTTCACAGGCAAGCAAATTAATATTTCATGAGCATCAACACAAATTTGTGAAATGTGCCTGCTTCCTGGGAACCGCAAGCTTAGATAGGCGTACCACCTAAACAGCAACCAGGTTGATATACATGAGAAATCGGCGACCCTCTGTGTTATATTATCGCGGGGCAGAGCCCATGAAAGTGTGAATTTTATAGTGCTTTTTTGCGATAAAAGATGTGAAGCCAATCAAAGTGATTTCCTCAAGGCCCACCATATCTTTGTCATGATGAGCATGGCTCAGGAGAATCTACAATTTGACATCGTCGTAGATATACATGTATATAAAATAAATGTAGCAAATATTTATAACGATGCATATAAGCACTACATAATTATAAAAATGTATCCAAAAGTATTTTGAAGGCCCTAACACCACATACAACGTCAATATCGTTTCATTCTTGAGGTACCACAAACACATTACAAACAGCTTATGGCAATACGGTAGTAACGTCTATACAGAAACAATCTGGAGAAAATTCCATCACCAAATCACAATATTACAAAATGTATGGTCGACGTATAACATACACGTCTGGATTCTTCCATACAAGCACATTCTGAAGTCTGCATCGCCAGCACATGGCAAATTAGCATACTACAAACAGTCCTCTTCATATATGTTAATTTCGTCATGCAAGCATACGGTCCAGTTCACACAACACCATCAGCACAGTACAAATTAATCATACAGAAAACTTCTGTAATCTTCTAGATGTGGGTTTATTCTGTTTTCAACCTAGCATACAGTCTGAAGGCTGCACCATCACAACATGACAAAAAGGCATAGAAGATAAACCCGGATAAAGGTTCCAGTGGAAAGTTTCAGTTAGAAGCTAAAAGGTTCTTTACAGTGGACTGTGTGAGGAACATTTTATAGTTCCAACTGAAGCCTTAAAGACGGGGTTTTTTTATGGAACCCTACACTTTCCATCTAGAACCTTCTCAAAGGTTCTGAGAGAAACCCTTCAAAGTTCTTCACGGTGGAATGTGATGGGAACCTTAAAAGGGTCTTGGTGGAACCCTTGGTGTAGAATCTCCGATGCAGGTTTATTTTAGAAAATGTCTATGGTGGTGAATCATACATTTTGGATAAATTCTGTCTTCAGTTTATGGAAACCATTTTGAACGATAATATAAAAAGTCTGGAGTATTTCTCATTAAATGGGAAATAGCATGGAACATCGCTAAAAAAATGTTTATAGCTTTGTCTCATACTGTATTTATGAAACATCTTTCTATATGAAATGAAAACACGGTTTTCAATGAATTATTTTAAAATATATTTGTAAAGATCTTGTAAAACTCTACAACAGTAGAAAGGAATAACACCCTAGGTATGCACCGAACTAAAATACTTTAATTTTTATGTTACAGAGAGTTGGTGAGCACCCCACAGATTCTGAGCCTTTTTCTCAACAGTTATACTTGGAATCTTACAACGCAGTATCTTTAATGCTTCACGAAAATATTATATTCTTGCCCGCTAAATCTATGTTGATATATATATATACAAACAATGAAACTGCATACTTTATGCTGACTCTCTCATCCCCGTACACACAAATGGCAGCGGGTCTTTTTGATTTTTTAGGGGGTGGTGGTGGTGTACATCAAGAATACAGCCTTGTGATTAAAGAAGCCTCTTGCTTAACCAGTCCATGAAATGCATACTTGTCTGATTACGAAACAAAATATATATCAAGTCGTATTGCAAAATGTGATCGACAAACGGCAGGTGAGGTTCAGTGTCTCATACGATTCTTTAATGACCGGTACAGGTTACACGCCTTAGTGATTGATTAAAAGGTATACTACCAGTCCTTCTCTGTGTGTGTGCAGGTCTTCCATAAAAAAAACTGAATGTCTGGTTGAATCAATGCGCTATCAGATCGGCGATGAAATCCAAACATCTTGACTCTGGAAATTCACTGGTTCCATGTCAACATATTTCTTGATTGCGTGATGCATGCTGGGTAGGAATGGTGTGGAGAATCGATCTGATACCAGATGTTCATCAGTTGTGCCTGAAATTCCGAAACCTCGTCAAAATGGGTGAGGTGTGTACAAAGTTTTGCAATCCCCGGGTATTATATCATTGTGCTTGGTGAGTTTGCAAACCGTCTGACAGCAGTGGTGCCCACATTTTTCCATAACGCGCAGGGGCGTCAATATAGGGGGGATGGGGGTATATACCCCTCCCTCCACTTTTTGGCAAGGGGGGGGGGGTGGTTTATGTTATCACACACCCCCCCCCCCATTGAGAGAATAATATTTATATTTTGCAAATGAAAAATATTAATAAATAGAATTACAGGCTTTGGTTTCATTTGTGAGTTTACAATGAAATATTATATCTAAACCTAGTTTTGAATTTACTTATATACTGGAAACATAAAACCTTATTTTCTAAAACCTTATACATAATTGCAATATTTTCGAAATGTAATTAAGTATATATATATATATATATATATATATATATATATATATATCATCATTAAGTAGATTCCAGTGCTTGCAGTATAGTGCTCGATACAGCTATGTTACAGCAGATTAACTAAACGTTAAGCACGCTGGAGCATCGTGTTATTATTCGAAGTTTAACGCCTTTGCCGGTATCGGCACCCGGGCATTCATCAGATAACTGACGCTTGTTGGGGACCTAGCTGTAACTGTTACTTTCTTTTTACACGGTTCGGTAGTTTCAGGTGTCTGCATTTGCTTTTTTTTTTTTATTTTTTTGCTTTGTGATGCTCAGTTTCACGTTCATTATTAGCTCTTGTTATACTCCCGATTATAGAAATAAATTTGGAAAAACTTACCAGGTTGTAATCGTCAGCCCTTTTTACAAGAAACAACCACATTTACTTTTTTCATTTGTACTGTTGCTAGCCAGGCCGATATATCTGGTTCCTGGGTAAAGTAACAGTGGGTGTCCGGGCAAACACAAATTCCCATGTACGGAAAGGCATACTAATAAAAACAGCTGATTAAATTAAACTTGTCTCAGCCGACGTATAATGAAACTTTCTGTGAGAGATGTAAAGTTGCAAGAATAGAGGATCGTTTTAAGTCTTTGTCAGTGTTCCAGTGTGCTGATCGCCGTCTGTTTTACGTAGAGATTCAATTAACATAGGGAACTGGCGACACTGCCATATAATAATAATTTGTTTACTTCATATACTAATATCACTATATGTTTGCAACCCCCCCCCCCCCAAAGCTAATCATCAAATATATATGTATGACTATCTTAATACAAGGACCTCTTCCATACAAAAGACGAGACTGTCCTCAGTGTAAATTTGAATACCATAAAAGGACAATTAAAACTTTAACAGTTAATAACACTACAAAAGGACTAAACTGTATCACAGTGCGGACATAAACATTTGGTGCATGCGTGGGATGCAGGTGATGAGCAACAGGTACTGGTCAACGTTAACACCATACCTATAATCTTACATGATTACACGACACCACTACAGCTACATGTCAGTTTTTACATTAGACCGAGTTTTATATTAAGTGAACCTGTCTTAGTTATTTCGGACCAAATGCTTTATAAGCGGGGTTTACCGTACTCACAGCATGATTTTCATAGGCTTTTTTATGATGTATGATATCAACGTTATTTTAATATGAATGTATAATATTGCTGTATTAAAGAAGCATATTGCTACCACCTGGTAAATGGGAAAAAATATTTATCTCGTACGTACGAAATAATATGCCGGAGGTACGCGATCATATGCACGTTCCCCATAGCATGTTGTACGTACGACATATGATCGCCTCCGTATGGTATATTATTTCGTACTTACGACACATTAACGCGCACGTACAACATATTATCTCGTACGTTCGACATACTTTATCGTGGGTAAGACACGATTAGACTAATGGGTTTGATTCACAGATAACACAGATAACAAACTGGTCCACGGGTAACAGATATATGTACACGCCTAATATATGTTAAATAATGTACGTAGGTTCTCAAGCTGACAGTACAACATCCGATTATGTTTATATACCGCTGGAACACCGGCACTCGTTAGGATCTGGTTAATTTCTATCTACATATATATACATATATTTATGCCGAATGATTTATTTTTTTCGATCGTCAAAGTTTTGAAATGTTTCAAGGAAGCAATGAACATCAAATCGTTGTCGGACAGTCTGCTCTTTTATATTTTAATACTTTATTAAATTATACTAGTTTAAATAATTACATTCCGTTAGCAGTGTTTGATGACATAAAAGTGAGCCTATTATAATGAAAATAAAGAAAAATTATTGCAAATGCGGAATTAAAACTAAATGTTTTAGAAGGAAAGGCCAGTGCTTTAGCTCTGCTCGGCTGATTCGCATATCGTTTATCTGATCGTTAAAAGGATATATTCAACAAGCTTTGCTTGTATTTGGTCTTGTGTCACATGGCCCCGTTCTTGGACTGCTGTTCTCGGCTACATCATTCGTATCACTGTAAATGTCTGTGTGTCCTCTTCCATTTTTTTTTTGCGAAACACATCACATGTACAAAAATACAATATCAAATACACACACACAAAGTCAAAACATGAAGTAGACAATACAGTAAGAAATATACCCTACATAGCAATTTATAATGATACAGCAAATATATGTTTCCTTGATCCAGCTACCCAACTTTGACTCTTTATCCCATGTTTCCCCATAATACTTTCGATTTATTATTTTCCTAGTATTCTTTCTTTTTTTTAAATTTAAAATATTTATCAACGATTCCGTAGTTTTATAGATATGGGTCTTACAATGAGTAATGATTTTATTTTATTTTCCTTCTGTGTACTTTCTTCTGGTATCCCCAAAATATTATGTTTTTTTCTGTAATATTATCTCGTGATATAACATATGCAATGCAGACAGCCTGACAAAATTGCTTAACAATATTACAACTAAAATAGATGTGTGGCATCTCCTGTTTCTAGATTGTATTATCTGCACGTTGGACCGCTGTGATTCCAACTTTGTTTAACTTTCCACTGAGATATAAGAGATATTTTTTACTGGAATTTATAAACCGTGTTTTCTTTACACAGGCTGAGACAACATGAAGAGAGAGTATTTCATTCTTCCTCCAAAATCTTATATTTAAGGCTATATTTTAATATTGTTCCATAGGATTATGTAAGCTGACTTACAAAATAATCATATTTTTTTTAGAAATATTTTCCATTACATCAGAACCCTGTATTGTTTAAAATATATACATATAATTAAAATATCTATGACCATATCACTACAAATCCCAATCAGGTTTGGTGGTGATATTGCTTGACTTGTTTAATCACGGATCTATACACTAAATATTTTTGTTTCATTAGATAGCCTGTAATTAAAGTTACTAACGGTACCGTCGTTTATATATCTGATTTAAACATATCAACCCTCTATCATATTAACATTTACAGAATATAGATCTTCCTTCAATTGTTACGTATGCATTATTCCAAACAGATTCTGCTGATTCATCTTGAACTCATATCTTACCAGTTCATAAGTACATAAGACAAAAATTGAAAAGAGACCCTTTAATATAATATCTTGTTGCAGTTACAGTTTAACAAGACTTTTAAGCTTCCATACCTGGAATTAAAATTATAAATGAACAACTTCCGGTCTTAACCGGTATTATCTTAATATTTCTTATTCCACATAATTTGTTGTCCTTTTATATAACTATTGATGTGCAGCATGTTCACACCTCGACTCTTCACTGGTTTCACTTAAAGTTCTCTTTACGTTTTTCTTTTGTTTAACCTTTCCATATAAATGACCACAGTATTCTATCTATTCTTTCTTTATAGTTTTCTTATGGTAAAATGAAGTTTGATACTAGGTGTGCCAATTTTGAAACATATGATATTTTTACCTACTTAAATTCCTACTTTTAATGTAAGGTTTCTTTGTTTCCATATGTTTGTAATGTTTCCTATTTTTAATTCAAAGCTCTTTTTGGACGTCTCTTGATTTTAAGACGTATATCCCTAGAGCTTTGATACAGGTAGTCCACATTAATCATGTTTGTTCGCTGTCCCGCCCTCAGTTAACAAAGCAAAAATCGTAACTTGACATTAAAGTAGGTCCTCTGTAAATTTCTTTGCATATTAAAAAATAGGTCACTGTGCTGAATATTTTACTTAGAAAATTATACTTATGCTATTGGTGTAGGTTGTAATACACAAATTGTGCACTCAGTCTTAAAATACTGTGTATCATATAACATTGTAACCATGCAAAAAGTTGAAGAAAATCGGCCCATCCAGAACACCTGTTTACACAATTGCAAAATTTTAATATTTTAACTTTCGATTAATGAAATTTATACTTTAGATAAAACATCTCAGTAATGATCTTTCTGGAATTTCCTAGCTTATTGATCATGGATAGCCCTTTCAGGCGTGGAAAACTGGTGGCGCCCACTACATTTTCTTTATTTTTACGCGTTTCATTATTGCATTTTTTTTACTCAGAAATTACTGCTAGCCAGTTGGTATGGCCGCACAGGTTTACAAGGCACAAATTGTAACTGCTTCATCTAGAAACAACTTACTAAGTATCCAGCTAGGTACTTGGTAAATCGCTATGCATAAAAATAAGGCCACTGTAACCTTTATTTTGGGAGTTGCGCGTGTCTTTGTTTATTGTTAGCATTGTAAAATGTTAACATTACAGACGGTTTAATTCAGCTGCGCGGTATGAACCATGGGTCACTCGTTAATTTCCCCTAACAAATTTTTCCTTAGTTATATCTTTATTAATTTTCACACCAGAATACTGCCTCAACATTTCCAGTAGGTTTAAAATTTTTTTAGCAGATTCCAAATCCTGCACAATATCTGTGGTGTCAACTTAATAGAAAGTTAACTTTAATGCCTCTTTCATATAATAATCAATATAATCGGTGCGGCAACTTGCCTGCTACAGCCAGGGTCATTGCTATAATAACGACAGCTATCTTTGTTTTAAAAACAAATGAAAAAAAAAGTTTGGAAATTAATCGGTTTGTGTCTACCATCTTCAGCATGGGAGAAAAACATTTTCAACTGTCCTTTCTATTGTAACCGTGTTATATTACTGCAAATCTAATAGGTCTTTATATTAAGTGGTTTCAATGCAAAAATAAACTATAATAACACAACCTGAGGACGTCTTCTGAATTAAATTAGATCGATTTAGGTATAAGAAAGGGTATGATTAATAGGAGAGACACCTGGATATAAATGCACAAGATTGCAGATGCTTTTCATAACTAATGCAGATATCAATAGCGACAAATGGCGCACTATGATTGGTTTAAAATAAGTCATGTGATGGGTTAGTAAATTATTTTCCTGAAAAGGTAAGGTACATTCTAGTCATCACAGTTTATCTCAATTATCATATCATGACTGAGATGCCAATCTGTGCGTGTATATTTAAAATTTATTCATTTATTTTAGGCATCTTATAAATATAATCTGAATATAAACACCAACATTTTGTACCAGATGAAAGTTATACTAAGGTTACTAGAATATTAACTGTATTACCGACAGCTGGCGAGCGGTATTATATTTTACACTTGGTTATTTGGTTTGTCTGTGGTAATTTTACATTAAATATTCATGATATATTTTGAAGAAATTTATTCTAGGGTTAGGACGCAAACCAGGGTAAAACTTATTAAATTATGAAAACAATCGTCATAGTATATGTTTAGTTGAATAGATTGTATTCTTTTGTTAGAGCCTTTTATTTCATTATTAACGCAGCGAGTGAACGGTATTGGGGTGTAGCTTTGTCCTGGAGTGACCTGGGAATTGGTTGTTGACCAGTGACAGCTGTGTAGACTTGCGATTCAGGATTCTCCTGGCCAGGGTCTGTGGTCTCCGATTACTTCTTGTTTAAAAATGTACAAAAAAAATAAATATAGTAAACTACCTCGCGTGATTGAGCTGCCCATTTTAATCTTCCAAAATGTCGTTTAAACGCATATTGATAAGTTCACTGGAGAAAAAGCTAGTTTACAATTAATCAAATGTTGTTTTGTAATATAGCGCCATCTCGACATGAAGATGCTAATGGCCCTGATACCTTTGCCAGGTAAGAAAATTATAAACATTATGTATAGCAATTTTGTGATTCAATACAGTATATCAAATGTATAAATCCATGATGCACAACAAACATTAATTTATATACTGTTTTATAGGTATTATATATTTGTCAAGAATTGTCTTTAGTGTGGACGATGACCGATATTCAGCAGCACAAAAGAAGGAAAACAGCACACATGTTCCCCATTACATAAACATGTGTAAAGGATCCCGCTGCAAGAATCCAGACATGAAAAAGACGGTGTCTGCAATGCTGAGTCTGATATCACAGACATGCGAGAAAACTCAACCAAAAGCTTCATGCAATGGTACCTTTTTTCATAGTTATGTATGATTCATTTTTTATTTCATTTGTCTATGTATGAATACTTGAAAGTGAAACATTAAAAATAGAATTCTGTAAAGGCATATGCCATGGTTATAAGTGTATATATATATATATATATATATATATATATACATATATATATATGTGTGTGTGTGTGTGAGGGTGTGTGTGTGTGTGTGTTTCGGCACATGTAAACACTTGCTGGGCATTAGGCCAGTTGGAATGAGACAACTGTTTTGCGACTAAGAAAACAAAGCCATATTAGCTATGTTTTAGGTATATCATTTCCATTTCAAGAGTTACTTGTATGGGTTTTTTTATTATCTAAACAATTTGCTAACTACTTTACGTGTACATTATATCTAGGCCCTTGTCCAAAAAGCTGGGAAAATCCATTTATGCCAAATGGGACACAGGGACGGTCTTGCTACATGGTCACTTGGAGGGAATTTACATGGGAAGGCTCGAGAGAGAGATGTGAGAGAGCCGGCGGTGACCTCGTCAGCATAGAGACGAGAGAGGAACAGGAGCATATCAATAAACTGAGTACGTTTACAGAAATGTACAAATTTGTTGATAGTAGGATAAAAAATCGTGTCTATTACCTACACGTATGTTGTATGTGCGAGATGTTTTAATTCCAGGTATGACGATTATTTTGTCTTTTTTAAGGATAACTATTCAAAATAGTGTCCGCAGGCTGCCCCAAATTAACATTTGGCATATAGAATAAAGAATTTCGTCCACCTAGTAGATTTACTATCGTTTTTCCCCCATTCTAGGTTACCTGTACAAGTATTTTTACTGGACCAGCGGAAATTACGATATACTTGCACGCAAATGGTCATGGGCGGCCACTGGGAAAGAAGTTCAGTTTGAAAATTGGGCTGAGAGTACCCGTTGGTCCGATGGATTTCTAGGTGACATCATCCATCTCTTGAAGAAGAAGGAGCAGCGCTGGATATGCGGATGGAAAATGGAACGTTTTAATGCACTTTGTGAAAAATTCACAAAATGTAAAGAATACTGATTATTTCACGGTTTTGTCAGTCATATATCTATTTAAAGTTCTTCTTGTTATTTAAAATGCCATATTTTTGTTTCATAGGTGTTTGAACAGTTGACGAATGACCGGACAACCTGACCCATTGAAAACCGGACAAAATCTAATCGCCATAGCCCAGATTGCTTACAGTCATGTTTACAATTAAAAGACAATATAGGCACACTGAGCAAACGCTGCAGAAAGAGGAATTGAATGTATGGAGCTCTTGTGTCAGTTCAAAGTGACTACTGTGGGAGTGTGTATTGAACCTTGGTGTTTGCATCTATAATTATTTTCACATCTGTACCGCTGGCTCAAAATAAGGTAAAGATGAATACGCAAAGATATAATGTTCTATAATTTACATGCGCCACAAAGACAAATAACTGGTTAACTTTGAATAAGGTTTTACATACAAAATCCTGATTTTTTTACACAGAATTATTACACGGATTATGCATTTTATCGAGCACTTTATATGCAGAATGTCTTTTTTATTCCAATTGACACACCGCAGCTTTATTGTTTTATATTTTAACTAGTTTTCACAATGCCCAGTGGTTTGATAAAGGAAGTACGCTGGCGCTATTTGTCGTGTATGGCGGCGTTTGTTTTGTGCCAAGACGGCCACAGTAAATAAATGTCATACCTTGCACTAATATGTTGACTTATTCACTGCAAATTAATTGAACTCGTTCAAATTGTGAGTTGATAATACCTCTTTCTGTCTTGGTTGATGTTTTGCCTTCGATAACCCTGAGCCCCTACTATTTAGGTACTGGAACATGGGCTGTTTGTGGTTTCCTTTGCATTCTGAAGGGGATAATGGTTTTTGGTTGCAATAGGAAACCATTCATTAATTAGCAAGATGTAAGATAATTTGAACCTGCAACCTACCACAAAAGATAGAACATTGCTTTTTTATGCCCCTGCCACAAAGTGGCCCGGGGCATATAGTTTTACCCATGTCCGTCATTCCGCCATTCGAGCATTCCGAAATTAAACAGTTATACGGTTTTTTTTGCTCGCAGTGCTTGCACATATTGTCCTGATTTTGGTGTGTGGGCAGATAATGACCAGTTAAAGATCGCGTTTGCGTTTCGTCCTGGTTGACCTACTTTTGACCGTATGACGGTCATTAAAAATATAAATTTTCATGATAAATGCACACGTACAGACTTTTTTCGCAATGCCTGCAGATATTGGCCCTATTTTTGGTGTGTGGGCAGATATAGATCTGTTATAGATCTAGTTCGCGTTTCATCTTTGTGGACCTACTTTTGACTGTATGACGGCTCCTGATCATAGAAAATGTCATGCAAATAGAAATGTTCATGTTAAATGCACATTTACATACCTTTTTTCGCAATGCTTGCAGATATTAACCTGATTTTGTTACCTGGCCAGATTATGACCTGTTTTAGATCTAGTTTGCATTTCGTCGCGGTTGACTTACTTTTGACTGTTTGATAGGTCCTGAACAAAGACAATTTCATGAAAAATACAAATTTTCGTGATTAAAGCACATGTACGGACTTTTTTTTCGCAATGCCTGATTTTTGGTGTGTGGGCGCATAATTACCACTTGCAGATCAAATTCGCATTTTGTCCTGGTTTACCTACTTTTGACCGTATGACAGCTCCTAAACATAGAAAATTTTACAAACTTTTACAAATATTACTAATTTGCTCCATGCGGGGGCATTCATGTCCTGTTGACACATCTAGTTTACATATTGAATTTATTGCTGTAATCGTTAAGTAAACTTTTCATTTTGGTTTCACATTTTCTTGTGGGTATTAAGTGAAAACAAAATAATTTACCTTCAGTGATGTGCACTTCACAGCACATACGGAAATGAAAAGTTACCAGAGATAATCAATATACACAGAGCAGACGCGGATCGGGGGGGGGGGGGGGGGGGCAGGGTGGTCAGGACCTCCATTCCCCCCTTTTCAAGCCGCCGCAACATTTTTTGAGGGATTCTGACCCATTTTTTGCAACCTAGAACTCCATTTTGCGGACCTATGGACCTTTCCTCTGGCAGGTTTTGTCATTAGTTCTCCCGGGTTTCCCCCTCCTTTTTCTAAATCCTGGATCCGCCCCTGCAGAGCCAGGTTAAGGGTACTTTTGGCCTCTGATTATGATTTAAACAATCCGTTGACTGTCAATGCTCATTAAAAGATTTACCCTAAATAAATATTATTCTTACATAATTAGAATAATAAATGAGGTAAATGTATATATAAATGCATATTCGTTCATCAAGATATATATATATATATATATATATATATATATATATTATTTTAAACGAACGTTAAGTGGTGCCATGAGAGCCTCAGTGTTATTTTACTCCACTACATGTAATTAATGCTAGTTATCTCTCCTACTAAAGATATTCATTGTATCTATTCATTTGTTCACTAACGCTATATAGTAGAAGTATTACGGAGTAAAAATAACATTTGGGCGCCACAAAATTACAGATTAGAGTACTAACTCGGGTAAGAATGGAAAATCAGGTTAACATTTTCTTAATTTAATCAAAAGTAAGCGCTGAAAGCATAATTTAATGTTTTGTCCACATTTGATCGGAATTCGGTTAGAAGAGCTTCCTATCCTGGTTTGGACTTGACAGACGGACGATCGAGATTTGGTCTATATCGGGATATGGGCCTTGGCATATAGACCAGGTAGATTTTCCCGTTCCAACACCACAAATACCTCCATCATTATCATCAACACTATCATCCATCTCCTCACAAACTGGACTTCCATCCTCCCCTTCCTAATCTCCACTAAAGTCCGCATCATCATCATCATCATCATAATGACCACCACTCTCATCCTATTCTTTCTCCGTATCATTTATACAAATGTAATTACCAGGTCAGATTAGGTTAAATGAGATCCTCATAGAAAAATAAAATATGGTCAGGAAAATGTAGTTATTTACATTTATATTTTAAACGGGTACTATTATGCATGACACATTCCATGATACAAAAGGAAATAATCTATGAGGTCAGGGGTGGAACCAGGATTTAGAAAAAGAGGAGGTCCAACCCAGGAGGACTAAGGAAAACCCTGAAAAGGTCCCCAGGTCTGGAAAGGGGGGGGGGGGGGGGTCCAGGCCGCAAAATTTGTTTGAAGCCCTTGAAAAACGTTGCTTCTGATGAAAAAAAGGGGGCGGACCTCCTGGACCCCCCCCCCCCCCCCCCCCCACACTAGGTCTATTTAATTCCTGATCGTTGAGGTAAGGCCGAAAGGACGATATTTTCCGTGTTATTTTACTGAATCCCTCAATATCGCTCGGGCCGCTCGAGCCATGGAAATACCATGTGCTTACATGAATTCATGCCGCCGATCATTCACATAATACCTGGTTAAACTAATCTGATCTGGTTAAATAAAGATAATGCAAGAGCTAATTACGCTTAATAATAATCAAGATTATGAATATTATCCATAATATGCCGTTGCGATCAGAGACAATTCATTAACATCAGACGGCATAGGACTACTTGTGATTAATTGACTGTACTGTCGATACATCTAGTGATGACACGTTTATTACAAGCTGTACCAATGATGCTCATATGCTCTGATTAACATTTGTTATAGTGATACTAATAAACATCCTAAATATTATATTAATATTGTGTTAACTCGAGGAATGGTTTCAAAAACCGTGACAATACCAAGCATGATAAGGATAGGTAGTGATAATGATGAAGCGGAGAATAGAACTGATGATGATATTTCCAATGATGAGGCTGATGATTGTCATGATCAGGGTGGTGATGATTGTAACAAGTAGGAGGAGGAGGATG
This sequence comes from Sipunculus nudus, assembly GCA_026874595.1. Lineage (NCBI taxonomy): Eukaryota > Metazoa > Annelida > Sipuncula > Golfingiida > Sipunculidae > Sipunculus > Sipunculus nudus. The sequence goes on along the minus strand of CM049321.1, from coordinate 3,311,629 downwards.
GTAATAATGATGATGATAAGGGGGAGGAGTAAATTTACTGTGATGATTATAGGTTTGATGCTGCTAATGATAATGATAACGACGATGGTAATGATGGGAATATGATGACAATGATGGCGATGGGAAGGAATTGGATGATTATCAACGTCACTGTCACCTCATCAGTAGGATAATTATTGTGATTATTGGGATAAGGAGGAGGCGCAGCAGATAACGATGCAAGTGACGATGATTATGAGTTGGCAATGAGGAGAGAAGAGAGGATGGTATGGATGATGCTGATGATGATGGTGAGAATGATGAGGAGAATGATGTATCGTTGGTAGAAATAATGCTAGTGGTGACCATGTGGAGGGCAATGACGATAGTGATTGTAATGATTTAAAAGTTAATGATGATGAAGAGAGGAGGAAGAGGATGATTGGGATGAGAAGGAAGGGACGATTACAATGGTAATAATGATGATAATGTGAAGGGTGACATGGAGGGGATGATGTTAATGAAGACGATGAGGGTTAAGATTATACTTTTGATGAGGAATAAGAGAGGGTTAGAGATGATGATGATGATGATGTCGACAAATATGAAGATGATTATGGTTATTAAGAGGAGGATGAGGATACCTACATCATCACCAAGATCATCATCACTGCCTTAATTATTTTCATGGTCATCACCGTCACTTCATTATCATTTCTATCATCCCCATCCCCATTACTGTCATGATCATCCTTTTGATCGTCATCCTAATCATCATCCTCATCATCAGCATAATTCCTCCTCGTCATCTTTCCATCTTCATCAGCATGCCACGATCCTCCTCCTCCTCCCTCTCCTCCTTATAATCCTCATGACTACCATCTGTCTCATCATCAAAATTACCATTCTAATATTCATCATTATAATTATTAATACAATCGTTATCTTCATTATAACAATCATATTCTTTTCATTACTATCAACATTATCATTACCACCATTGTCATTCCCGTCCTGATCACCATCACACATCATCCTCATCACCATTGTGCTTCCTCTTCCTCATCACCACCATCACTACCATCTTCATCATAATCACCACTAGCGTCTTTCTAACCATCATAACTACCATTTTATTTTATTTTTTATTTATTTCAAAAATAGTTTACCAAAATGGCCTATTCAGCACAATATGCTGATTTTCAATAGGGTCCTGTGTCCAGTTACCATTTCAATTGTATAATGATAAAAGGCAAATTTACTACACTCACCCTATATAGACCCGACTCGACAAACTCGCCACGCGGTAGTGGCAACGCCATGTCCCTCAGCACTGCATAGCAGTGAGAGAGCAGCTCCCCGAACAGGTAAGTCTGCACGCTGAGTACGGAACACATAGAATTAGAATGTAAAATGTTGAACATAGAGCATGAAGATTAATACATGATTAGTACGCGAATACCTACATTGACGTCTATGATAATTGTACACTCTATAGCATATTAACTAAAACATACACAATAATATGCAAACGAGAATATGAAAATAGCAAATGTTATTACACTGTTAAAAGTTGCACGTAAAGTTTGCACCGGCAGCAAAGTTGAAGTGCAATGCACCGTTATTTTACATGCAAAGAAATAACGCAGTGCGTTAAATAACGTCGCATTGCACCGTAATTTTACAGCGCTTTGGGACGTAAATAAACGGTGCTAAGCCACGGGAAATAACGGGCATCTGTTATTTTACGGGACAATATGCCGTTATTTTACAGTGCTAAGAGACGTGAATAAACAGTGATTTAAACTGGAATCAGGGCATTGCACCGTTATTTCACGGTGCTTTGATATGTAGAATAACAAAACATTGTTACTTTATAATAAATAACAGTGCTTTGCACTTGGAGCTATACACTGTTCCAGGTTTCCATAATCTTTCTCAAAACGTTTCTGTCTTGTCACTCCGGACGGACCCTTTATTTGCATCTGTGTACTTCAGGTTTCTCATAACATGTTTTTTAGATTTTACCAGTAAAAATATTACGAACGAAGTCAGACCTCCTTATGATGATAGAGTTGGAACTTTCTGTTTGACAGTCAAGTGTCCCGAAAATCGAATCAGGATATCCACAGAGGGAAATGCATCTTGGCTAATTTGGGAAATGGCATTAAAAATGCATGCTCACACATAATATCACGCCACTTCTTTATTGTATGAAATATTCAACAGATCATCAACATGTACAACACGTGTACTTAATGTATATAGTTATTCAGATTATACTGATTTTCCAAAAGGCATCATTAGGAAGCTAACATATTTAAATATTTTGACCACACTGCATGGCAGTTAAATCGTCTCCAACTAAACATATAAAATTTGGCAATTAGTGCAATATTATTATGATTACTGTTATGAATGCTGTGCGTTATCTCATTAAGGTTGCTGATCTTTTTAACAATGGGGCCCAAATCTATTTATAATGTATCTTTGAAAAATAGATAAAAGTGCATCAATAAATTTATAGTGTTGTAAATTAATGGTATTTTTAAAGTAAAAGATGGTCAGAACACAAGTCAAACAATTGAAATGGATTTAACTTATATGTCACCAAATCTTTCTACAGTAAAGGCATCTACTTTGTGTGAAGCTTCTGATAATGAATTCCAAAATAAAGGTCCTTGGTAAATAAATTATTTTTGCATCAATTAAATTCGAACTGGAGGGAGTTGAAGAGAATGCCTACACTGTAACAAGAGTGCAAATGTAAACGTTTTTCCATAAAAATAATAAGATAATTACCCGATTTAATTAAGGTACTTAAACACAAGAATATTAAAAGTGAAATAGTCGTTAACTGATATTTCCTATATTGTTGATATATTATAGAGGAAAATGCAGCATTAAAGCATTAAACCTGACCAACCAGCTCTATTGACAGTGGGAGGGCAGTTAGAGGTGCATTCAATTACCCCAAAATCAAGAAAACTGAAGGTCTTTTTAGTCCCTTGGGATACTGCCGGGTAAATATCCAAAATGACGCATAGCAAGCCTCCAGTGGAAGTAGAAATAACTTGCATGGGTTGACAGTTTCTGGCCATCCACCATATGTTACAGTGATGTTACAGTCCCCATCTTGAACATTCACAGGTGATTGAGATCTCATTCCCTGCATACAAAATAATAAACAGAAAAGAGAGATTGTAAATGTAAGAAACATGAGAGAAATATGCAAGAATATAGTTCAGTGCTGCTGCAGTTATCTCTTTAATTTTTATATTTTTTTTAGATTTTTTTCAAAGTCTGACGCTCTATCAATTTACATTACAGAAAATAAACTCTTGTTCTTTCTTCACAAAATTTAAACATTAACTACAAAAATAGTTTTTTTATGGTCAATGGGAACCTTTAGAAGTGAAAATAATTATACATTATTATATCAAATATATATTTACGTTTACATTACAGACAATAACTGGCCAAGATTTTGTTCTATCTCCACAAAAAAATTAACAATTTCAACATTTTTCTTTATATATGTATTTACTTAAAAAAATGTTAAAACTATCTTTAATACTTGCTGAATATATTAACACAAATATAATAGTTTTGAAAGAATTACCTCTCCTCCATCTGCAATCCCATATTATCCTTGCATTCTCCAAACAGTGAAGGCAGTATCCTTTATATAGGAGCTTTGCTTCTGCAAATACAAATACACAGACAATGCATGCAAATATATATATATATATATATATATATATAAATGTGATACGAATCAGTTTTAAAATCATACTCAATGACTGAAAGTTGATCGATTAATAATAATTTTCTTTTTTCATTTTATGTGCCATATTATTAACATAAAATCTGTTGTATAGATACCTAAATATTGACAGAGTAAATTAAGCCTAGCATGTACATCACACTGAAAGGTCAAGACTATACTTGCTAATACTTATTCACTGCATAAGGATAACATTAATACTGTTTCCTGTTAAGTGCCCATCTTTCTAAAATCTATGAGAGAGTTAGAATATTTCATTGCAATAAAGAGACTTCTTTTGAATGTGCATACCTGATCGTATATGAAAGGTTATGGAAAAAATACATGATTTGATGATTTATTTATGAAATGTCCTTTTCCAGAATGATTTCTATAGACAATAGACCTGACAATGTTTTTTAAAGGCACAAATGAAAGTATGTGTAAATATGAAGAAATTAACAGTAAGGCTATGGGCCTGGATTTTATTTATTGTAACTGTAAATAATTATATTATGAATATTTGATAACCAGAATATCTGCAATGTTTTATAGGGAGTAAACATGCTCCAAACTGCATAAAATTAAAAAAAAATAGCCAATAATCAGCAGGTTTGACAAATGACACTGTAAGGTTAGAGATGGCTCAGCTCCATCAAGCAGCAAGCCAAAAAGTTTATTAGAATGAAAATGAATGGAGAGAATGAGAAACAGGCAGGCGAATTTAGGTCAGCATTACTGCTAATGTTCAATATGTAAGATACTTGTTTCACAAATTATTAAACTCATCAGCTTATTCAAATTGCCATGGACTTTACAAAAGAAAATATGATCAAATTCAAACTTACCTTGGTGTACCTTTTCTGCAAGGTTCTCTGCTAGGAATTTACCCTGCAACTGCTTGCCAGTGTAGTTGTGCACCTTGCACATCTTACATCTGTACTTTGTTCACAGCTCTAAGTTTGGTAAGGCGTGGAACATTTACGTCATCTTTCCTCTAATCGTTTATGTATGTATGGCTCTCTGAACACCTGCACAAGTAGAACAAATTCTAGGCGTATATAAAATCAGAACTGATAAACATGTAACCAACGAAAGACAATCTCAGCACTAAGCATATTAATAATATTTACAAAGTAAGTGCAGGTATATAAATTAATAAACAAAAGTGCTATATTGCAAATAAAAATGGTAAATATTGGGTCAACAAATGTTTTTACTCAGTGTATAAACAGAAAGGTGCAAAAACAGCATCACGTGTACGAGGATTTATAAATAGGAAGCAATATATGCAGTACAGCCTTTATATTACAAAATGATGTAACATTTGTAATTGCATTTACATATACTAGCTATTATAATATAACAAGGGCTACAGGCATAATGCAAACCTGCGTAATCTTTCCGGGTTCCCTGATGATAAACTTGACTATTATTTGAAAAGTTATTATTTTTTAAGGTGTGACAAGTACATGTATAAAGCAAGTACTACCAATTTTGAATCTTAGTACAAGTATAAATGCGCTCAGTCTGATGCATACTGATGGATGAGATGTGGTATACCCCATTACAAAGGCCTATATGTGAGGGGGTGTCAAAAACCCCATCCAACCCACATTATGAATGGAAATTGCAACCCTGTACAACAGAGTTGCGGGGGGGGGGGGGGCTGTCTGGCAAATTTTCAGTTGAGCAAACCTGGACATTACAGATGGTTTCACTAGACCTTGCTAGAACAATTTGTGGGGGGGGGGGGGGGGAGGGGGAATCAATGAGCTATGTTTTCCAACAAAAGTTCAATAACAACTTTAGTACTGGTATCAGTGAACGACAGTGACAGAGGTGGTGTCTTCCCTGTAGCTCAAATGACTTAGTCAGCTGAGCTTAAAAGGCAGTATATTATTATGTGATGTTTAAACTTACATAATTCCTATTCTTAAGAAATAGGAAAGTTGCCATGATGGTATCCAAATCTTCTTTGAATTTGCCACACTGATGGAAATGTTTGACCATTTTCTGAAAACATAAACAGTATATTTGGCTGTGCCTTAGCAGCCTTAATTTTCAGGCTCTCTCTCCCTCTCTCTCTCTCAAAAAAAAAAAAAAAACTGGCTTAAATGTTAGCACTTTGGCTAGCATGGTATGTTTTTTTTCTTCTAAAACATGTTAAGAAATTTAGAAAATTGTCTCAAAGCTGTTAATTATTTGTTTGGTCTGTGTTTACTCTCTGTTTAAGCATCTGTTAAAAATAATTAAAAAAAAAATAAAGGGACTTTGATATCTTAATTTCTCTGGTTGACATGTAAGTGGGAAAACCTTATTCAAGGCCTCATTTAAAATCTAGTAAATTAATAATTCAAAACTGTTTTCAGTGGTGCCTTTACCAATATTTCACCTTTAAGGGATATATATATATATATATATATATATATATATATATATATATATATATGACATGTATATTTATACCATTCATGCATGATATACACCCAGACATGGCCAGGTGTGTGTGTTTGTGGGCCGGGGGGGGGGGGGTTGCTTCCTTTTTCCTAATTGGCAATTCCCTGAAACTAAAAAAAGACGTTATCATTAATGATAAACATTGTCATCAATGCAGGGAATGGGGGTTATTTCCCCCCCCCCCCCCCCCCCCACTTTTTTAACAAGGGGGAATTGGTCAATGTAATCATCCCCAACACTGATATTGAGCAAGTAACAAATACTTTTATATATTGGACATGTAATATATTAATAATTAGAAAACTATATATATATATACACATATATGCATAATATATATTTCAAACTCAATCACTCTTCTACCCCTGCCAGTGACAGTCCCACCCCCCCCCCCCCCCCAACAACTGAGGGAACACATGAACGAGACTGGCCTCGTACCACTATACCATTACCAACGTACACTATTACACAGTATTAGAATAACAACTAACACAGTAAACAGATTTTTGCCTATATATTAAAGAAGAACATTTTACCAATGAAGATGCTGGGTAACTTCTGTGACTTTCAGCAGCCAGCAGACGGACAAAAATGGCTTCTCTTCCCGCCGTGGAGTCAAAAGATCCATGATGTTGACGTCATGAGTGGCCCCGCTGATCACATGACGCGCGGTTTATTTCATCTGTACCGTCTGCTTTACACACGTGTCACACCATTTTCACAGACGCTCATCATTTGACGTTGCATTTGCGCGTTATTCAACGCACAAGAGCGTCTATATTGCAAAGCGGCGTAAATTTACAGTCTTATGCGCCGTTATTTTACGGTAATTTTTAACAGTGTAGGTAAGAATACATAAATCATAAAATGTTCTGTTACATTCAGCGGCGTACCTAGCCTCATTGCCGCCCGGGGCGGTCTTAGAATTTGCCGCCCCTCTAACAAACCATTACATACCTGGATACCATATTGAAATATATCGTGTCAAATGTCCTTGTTACAGGCTTGTATTTGACCACAACGCAGTTATATGGATTCACTGGCAGGGAATTCTTCCGCCACATATTAAAGAGCAGACATCTCTTTGCTAATGTAAATCAAAAGATCGCTCGAAGCTCAAACAATTATATTTCATCATGAAGTGAACAGAAAAGAATAAAACGAATAAATTGTAACTATAAACAGATTACACTGCAGGATACACATATAATGTGAGAAATTAAACTTTCATCATTCATGTAAACACGATTCATGTTTACTTATACTCAGCTTGGGGGAAAAAACTTTATTTGGTGAGTGTTATTCCATTCTCAACGTATACAAATACCTTGCACATTTATAATTCCACCTCTTGTTAACGCATATGACAGCAAGTACACCTAATAGAGCTATTGAGATATGCATGGTACTGCTGCATGCATGCAAGGCACTTTAGTCTTTACCAAAAAAAGCGTAATTCATGAGTTAAGATATATATGTAGGCAGGGCATTTTTAATATTTTCACTTAAAAAAATCCACTGTTTTGACAAACTGACTTTGTTTAATTAAAAAATGCTCCAAGTTAAAAGCATACTTTATTTCAAGGCTACATCAAAATCATTTAATCAAAAATTCAATTTCAAATGATTTGTCACAATATACAACATTTGTCTGTAGGTAGTGGATTATAAAACTGTTAATAACAGAATTAACAGTACAGGTAAATAAATCTTTAATTTAAGATTTGAACTCTGAAAGTTAAAACTGATACTTGATACGTATATTAAACAACAGGGGGATTCATCCCGCCGGACAGTTATATATAATAGAATTATATTTTAAAGTTAAATAATTCCTACATAGGCCTGGGTGTTTATTGTTTTTATTCACATTAAATAAAAGATCATGCAGGCCATATTGGTTAATCAAAAGACACAGGCATTTATAGGTAGTACTCGTTATAAACACGATAGTGTAAACGTCTGTATTTTAACAAGACTGATGTTAAAGTATGAAGAATCGTGGAAAAAGGGCGTTTCAGGTTGTTTCAGGCTGTTTAAATATCCTGGAATATCGGGAATTCAAGGGTTCAAGAATGGAAATTCTTAATACTTTCCAAGGAAAGAGCAACACAATTCGTCAAAATATTTTTCGCACAATGTGTATGACAGACTCACCCCAACCACCGGAGGCCATTGGTCTTCTGGCAGGGTTTTTCTCTGGTGATTATCAGGTGCTGCTAGGGATTTCTGTAAACGACGAACGCCCTGAAATGCAGGCTTTTTGCATGATTGGTCAGTTTATCGATGGGTTCTGACATTGCAAGACCACAGATCTAACAAAGAATAACTACAGATATGTATTTCTTTTTTGCATATAGCTTGCCTATATAGAGATCGTCCGCAAATAATTTGGTTGGTTCCACTGCCAAGTGTTAAATCCCTGAAATTCTTGAAAAGGGACAAAATTTGAACTTTTTGAGGAACTCCTTATGCCACTAATAAAACTAAATCCCAGAAATGCCGCCCATAAAAAAATGTACAAAACGTTCGCTAATCATTCTGTAGGTTCCACTTTCCAGTTTATTATCCCTGGACTACTTGAACATGGGACAAAAAGGCCAAATTTGTACTTTTTGAGAACGCCTTATGCCACTGATTATACTGAATCCCAGAAATGCCGCCCATAAAAAAATGTACAAAACGTTCGCTAATCATTCTGTAGGTTCCACTTTCCAGTTTATTATCCCTGGACTACTTGAACATGGGACAAAAAGGCCAAATTTGTACTTTTTGAGAACTCCTTATGCCACTGATTAAACTAAATCCCAGAAATGCTGGCCATAAAGAAAATGTACAAAACGTTTGCTAATCATTTGGTAGGTTCAATTGTCCAGTTTATTATCCCTGGAATACTTGAACATGGGACAAAAAGGCCAAATTTGTACTTTTTCAGAACTCCTTAAGCCACTGATTATACTAAATCCCAGAAATGCCGCCCATAAAAAATGCACAAAACGTTCGCTAATAATTTGGTAGGTTCCATTGTCCAGTTTATAATCCCTGGAATACTTGAACATGGGACAAAAAGGACAAATTTGTATATTTTTTGGAATATCTTGTGCCACTCATTATACTCATTCCTCGAAATGCCGCCCCCCCCCATAATGTGCCGCCCGGGGCGGACCGCCCCTGCCGCCCCCCCCCCCCCCCCCTTTAGGTACGCCACTGGTTACATTTAACTTCGTATAAGGGCTTAAGTCTTTGTCGAAGGCGGAAATCCAAACAAGTGGTAACTGATCCCTAAGACAATGGCAAGCATAATATGTAGCAGATATGTGTAAAAGTATACATCTAACTATAAAATTAATAACCATCTGTTTCAACATGGCTGTCATCCTCGTTATCTTCTGAGATCAATCCATCCATTCACATCATTATAATTATCATAATCACTGCCATCGTTATTACCATAACCACCGCAATGTCATTATCAGCATGGTCATATCCAACACCAACTCCTCTTTATCACCACATCATCATCACCACTACCACCATCAGCTTCACCTCAAGTTCTCCTTATAATCCGCAGATTATTCAATATTCGGACAAAATCTTAACGATTTGATAACCACCCGAGGAAACAAAAAGCCAGTGTAAATACTTATTGACAGATAAAATATCTGAAATTTCTTGTAATATCAATCTTTTATTTACAGAAAACATTGAAATAATGTTATTAAATAAAATATCAAGTTTTGTTTTTCTACATTTGATGTTAAATGTACAGATGAGTATGAGGTTGTAGTTTTAAAGGAACCCATTCATGTACCTTTTGAAAAAGAATTTATGTGATTTCTGGCTCCCTCTCTGTATATATTAATGCTCTAAGGGTAATTCTAGTTGTGAAAAGTTCTAATAAGGCAAAAGTGAAGGATGTATGAACATGTTTATCAACAACATGTTTGTAAACACAGCAATGTTGACTAACAGGAAAAACATGTAACCTAAGGTGATAGGTTGCTTATATGCGGAGGTAGAAAGGTCACCTGTTGCAAAAAGCCATTTGCAAAGCTCTGGCTTATCTGACTTGCTGCCAGATGCCCTTGTTGAATTTGTTTTGATTATTTTGGTGGGCCTCCACATATTAAAAACCAGTTGATATAAACAAATCAAGCAGCCTGTGTGCGGAGATATCCACATTTTCTGGCATATTTTTAAAATAAGCTCTAAAGGATTACCTGTAGTTTATTATGGTCAGATAGGTGATTGGGACCCTTTAAAGTCTAATTTCCGTGAAAATGTCCCTTCCTCGAATATTAAGAATTTGAAATCCTCGCGAACAAATAGCCAGCCATGGTATAGTGTTGCTTGATAACAGGGTGGTATGCAATAGAAAGCAGTAAATTCTATTCAGATACATTTGAACCTGAAGGAGACAATATATAACCTGGATGTCACTGATCAATATTATATCATTACAGCTGTTGTTGTTTTACAGCTGTGTCACATTATTGTTCATATTCCTATGAACCTGGTCTGTAGGGACCGTAAAAACTTCGACTTTGTCATCCACGGGACTATTTTCTTCTTGTTTCGGGTCTCTGCGCAGGAAAGTCCTGGCCAAAATCACCATAAGGACCAGTGCTACAACGAGCGAGGCAGAATACAGGACCATGACGTACATGAGTGATTCTTTCCCATGTCTTTTCAGCAAGTAGCCCGGCAGGTATTGATCACGTATTTGCCCTCAAACACAAATCCAGCTAGAATCACGGTCGATAATAAGTGAAAACTTGCTTGAATTGCAATCATGGGTGACGGTTTCAAAAAGCGGGATAGAGGCACGCCCTACAGTGAAACTCCCCCAGAATAAAGAAAAATTTGCAGCTCCTGCGTTGGAGAATCCAAGCCTACTCTCTACAAAAAAAGTAAATAAAAATTTCCCATATGCTTGTTGGCCGCCACACCCGTGGATGTAGAAGAAACAGTGTAGCGAAAATGAGGCCACCCATGACTACGTCACCTCTCGCGCAAACGCCAGGAGAGAAAATATTACATGACAGCTTAGTACCTGACCTACGAAGAAATCCTTCTGGTGGACCTTCTAGATATATGATAAACCACCAGATGGAGGCACAGAGGGCTAAAATTCCTACAATAAGATATGCATACTCATAATTGAACCAATGCCAAACCCAAAATGTGAAGAATGCATAGGTGGCGCTGCCTGCTCTCCCCATAAAGCATAAACATGGTATTTGCACCTGGAAAAATATTAATCCATCTTAAATTGTGTACTATACATATATTAATATGGTGTTAACTGCTGATGTAGTGTAACTATATTATACATTGCTCAAATTGAATTTTTTCTGCAAGTTTCTACATGCCTCTACACCACTGCCATGTTCCATGTATCAAAGACAGGCAAGCATATAAAACATTCCCTAACCATGGTGTGCGCTCTGCAGGCTAAATATAGAGGGTGTGGCCAACAACCTTACATCATTCACAGAAGTGTACGTCTCTGGGGGTCCTCGGTGTTATGACCCAGCGATGGAAATAAATGTACACCTAGGACCCGCAGGTGCGGTAGTAACCGGTACCAGAATATAAAATGACAGGAAGTCCCAAACTGAACTTGATGACAGACGTACATACTTAACTTGAAAATAGGATAGTTAAAATTTAAGGTAACATTATTGTTTGAAACCTCTATTTCTAAATTCAATTCAAAAGTGTTTTAAATTCAAATTATACCCGATAAAGTGAACAATATTGTTAACCTGGTACTGTGATCTTTCTGATTGTATATATATATTTTAACTTTCATTCATTTTCACATGATTTCGTAACACAAAAAAAATAAAAGATGCACTAATTTAAATTCCAGTGGGATTTGCAAGTTCTCCATGAATGTTGTGTTGGAAGGTTTTAGGGTTTAAGGATACAATTTGTGTCCTATCTGACTGTATTTGACATGTATTATAAGAATTAAGTTACCTAATATCAGGAATCAAAGACTTGCCAATGACCTCCCTGGCCTTTTCAATATATGGTTCAAGGGAAAATAGATACCATTTGTACCTTGTCCGTCTGGATGCTCATACTCGTATTTTTCTTTTTTGGCTTATAGCACATAGAATATAGTCTGTGCACCATGGCATAATTTCAGGTTTCTAAAGCGATTTGCCTATTACCTCCCTGGATGTTGCTTAGGAAGATTCTAGGCCTAATGCATACAATTTGTGCCCATCTGACATTCAGGTTGCTCGCATGACATATTTTTTCCTATTGGTTGCAGAATCTAGGTCACCATGATCTTATTTTAGGTTTCCTAGGACATTTGTCTATAGGACCTGCCTGAATGTTTTGTTAGAAGATTCAAGGCCTTATCTGTGTCTCGCCTAACTGTCTGGTTGCTCAAAACCATTTTCAACTCATAGGTCACAGAATATAGGTCATCATGACTTAATTTCAGGTTTTCGCGGACAACTGCCTAGCACCTGCCTGAATTTCATGTTAGAAGATTCCAGGCCTAATTGATACAATGCGTTTACTGTTTGATTGTCAGGGTATGACTATATGACATCTTTTCCTGAAGGTCACAAAATATAGGTCATGTTGACCTTATTTCAGGTTTCTAAGGACATTTGCCAAGCATGTCTCAGAATGTCGCGTTAGAAGAATCTTAGCCTACAGATACGAATTGTGCCCATCTGACATTCAGGGTGCTCAAAATCATGTTTTTGGCCTTTAGGTCACAAAATATAGGTTACAATGAACTTATGTCAGGTTTCCAAGGAGATTTGCCTAGAACCTCCCAGGATATGGTGATAGAAGATTCTATGCTGAACAGATAGGATATGTCCCCATCTGACACACAGGGTACTCATATGACATCTCTTCCCTATAGGTCGCAGAATATAGGCCACAGTGACCTGATTGCAGTTTACCAAGGACATTTGCGGAGGACTTCCCTAAATATCACGTTACAGGATTCTAGGCTTAATGGATACAACTTGTGCCCCATCTGACTGTCTTCGTGCTCAAAATCACGTATTCGGCCCGTAGGTAAAAAATATGCTTTCTGGAGATCTCGGACCTTTTACATCTCGGCCCACACGAAGTCGGACCATTTAGTACAATCTCGGACAACCCCGTCGACGATCTCGGACCACATTCCGTACCATCTCGGACCACTATATCGGACCCATTCAGACCAAGATCAGACTCATGATGTTGTTGTCAAATGTGTATGTTCCGTCTTCAAACGATTTAAAGCTAATTATTAAAACATTATTACTCCTCGCATAACTGTTGCCTCTCTCTCTCTTTATCATTCTCTCCATCATTAATCATTCGCTTTATATCGTTTTAATACTAATTTATAAATAATTCTAAAGTATACGAGTGTGTGATAAAGAATGAAAGAAAGACAAAATGAATGTAAGATTAAATGAATGAAAGAATGAATGAAAGATTGAATGAAAGAAAGAATGAATGATAGACAGTTTGAATGAAAGAAAAATTGACAAAATGAATGAAAGACTGAATGAGAGAAGGATTGAATCTCGTTTTTATATTGTATATATACGAAATTCTAATAAACCTTTTAGCTCTTTGAGTTTAAATATGGTGTCAATTCCCATTTTTGAATTTATGTTTCTATATCTAAACTACAACTGTTTTCACTCTTTCATATTATCTAGTGCAGTAGTTGAATTGTAAATATGTAACAGCGATTCACCAGTTCTGATTCTTTAATTCACACGTGCTTATTTGTTCAGTTTTGGTTTACGTAGTTTATCACAAATTTCATATTTCGGGTTTCATACCTCTTTTAATATTGTTTATATTAAATTCTAATAAACTTTGTCATTTTTCTTTGAGTTAGAATATGGTGTCATGCGTTTCACACAAACGATTATTAATTAAGTGTAAATAAAGTGTGTGTGCATGTGTGTAAAGATTCGGCCTGAATAGTATAATGAAAATAGTTAAATTGTATTTTTTTCTATAATATTGCAGCTATGATAGGTGTATCCATAAACACGGATACCACAGTGTTTAATTGATCGTATTGTTAATGCATGCACGTGCTCTATCCTGTTAATGATCTTAGTACCGAGCGACATTTATCCAATGCAACTTTAATGCCCTGATATATAGATTATGCCCATTATTCTGCTTTTTGTTATAGTTAATCATGGCTCTGATATCGTTATTGTTAATACTTACAATAATATTAAAATTAATAATATTAGTATAATTACAGGTACGCTCAATATTGTTCACAGTTTTGTATTTCTCATACCAGTATATCTCTTATAGTTTGCACGATTACATGGGTAAAGTAGCAGCTTAATTCTTATATCACCTACTATCGGTCATGACAGGTGTCACGTCTATATGTTTGTCGGGACGCTCTGAGTTGCCCAATTCTAATCAGACATCGCTTTGTAAATTCAGATCATACGCCGCATATCTAAAAGCTGAACTATAAACGACCCTGCACCTGTGAGGGTTATCCAAGCAGAGCAAATACTCGCCCAGGGCGACCGTGATCGTGGCATCCCGACAAATAGATAGACCCCAGTCAGTTATGATAAGAGTTACTCATGCAGGTATCAGCTGTCTGGTTACATCATACATCGCCGTAGGTTTTCTATAGCTATAGTGCGAGGTCAAACAACCGGGACCGTCCTATCGTTGGCCACTGGACTCCCCTCCCCGCTTCCCCCATGTGGGTTGGACTCCGCAGATATCGGCCAATTATAGGGCGAGCGAGGTTGATTGACACTATGCTAATTATGTACTGTTTAACAAGAGAGACTAAAAGGAGAGAGGTGGAGTTTTCTGTATGGAGTATATTGAATAAGAATAAACGTGCGGTGTACCTTATACAACGTCTCCATTTTCTGTGCGCCCAAACTTTACACTGACGACGGGTGCCAGTTCTTCTGATGGTCAGATATCACGCTACCTACACGCCATGGATGCCCAACAGTTTAACCATTTAACTGAAGGACTAATACAATTCGAACAAGCTAGGGAAGAACGTGAACTCACAAGAATCCGTCGGGAGGAGCACCGCCTGCAACTGAACAGGTTAGTGGAACGCACATCAATATGCTCAGGTTCGACACCAACGGCATTTCGTACCTGTACTAAAGAAGTTGAAAGAGCTCAACATTATTCAGATGCTAATGCAGACATTGTAACAATAGCCTTACGCACGTGCACGGGAGCCTTAGAGGATGAGTTAGACCGTTACCTGACAGAGAGGGCGCACGCCCAAGATCCCCCACGAAACCGCTAAGACACGCCGTGGTTAGATGTCAAATCTCACCTGCAATCAGCCTTTCTACCCGCGGACGAAGCGTCCTATTTGAGAGACAGGGTGGAAAGCATAAGACAACACAGTAACGAAACATTAGCTGGGTTTATTCGTCGCTTCCGGGAAGCCGCCCTTTCTGCCTACCCGAGGCACGCAACAAATGTAGACCAGACACGACTCCTCCTTAAAGCTTACGGGTCTCCGTTCGGCTCTCCTCACACGTCGACTGGTATCTGAAGGTCGTCCGACCACGCTGGAAGCGGCATTTCAGCTGACAACATCCTACGAAGCTGGGGAAATCGCGTATGCACGTCTTGGGCGAGAGGAAGAGCCAATGGATGTTTCGACTATCAACAACGCACCAGCTGCGGTAAGTCCTGTTTTGCTTGATCGCCTCAAATCAATAGAGCACTCATTAGCCAGCCTGACCATGTCCACCCCACCAGTTATATCATCGGTATCTTATCCCAACCACAAGCATCCAGTCTCTAATAACAAACGCCAACAATACCCCCCCCCCCCCGCCTGGACTCCTAACGGACAACCGATTTGTTTTGAATGCCATAAGGTAGGTCATTTAGCCCGTAATTGTCGCCTCCGCCAAAAAAAAACACCCTCCATACAACAAAACCACCCCAGTCCTCGCCCACGTAAAGCTTGGCAAGCTGTTTACCCTAACCAACCCCATACATCCACCAGAGCCCAAATATCAGCGGCCGATCTACCAGCCACAACTCCGAGACCCCTAGATGCACGTGAGCAGGTTAACACGCTACACCCTACCAATCCCTTCCATAATTTAAACTAACTAGGGCCGCAGACGCGTTTCCGGTACGCGCACTTATGTTGCTCAAATTTGGTGATATTGACATCTTGACCTTGATTGACACAGGCGCGTTTCGAACGCTTTTGCGGCTTGATCGGTTTAAAGAAATTGTAAATGCGACTCATCGCCCGCCTATTCTTGAAAAAACCCCGGTTCAACTACAATCAGCCACAGGCCATCCTTTGCATGTTTTCGGTGTCACGCAGTTACAAGTAAAAAACACGGGCGTCATAGATGCATATGTTGTTCAAGAAATGACTCACGAATGCGTTCTAGGAATAGATTCACTCCAAAAAGGAGGTGCTTTACTTTCTGTTGCATCAGAGACGCTTATTTGGTTCGGTAAAACATGGCCGCTTGTTGATCCAAAAATTTCTGGGGTCGCAGGCTTAGCTGATACGATAATTCCATCCCACATCCCAGCTATAAACGAGGTATTAGTGGAATACAATGACGTCTTTGCAGACCAAAAGGGACCCTTAGGACTCTGTAACTTGGCCCCTATTCGTATACAAACGGAAGCAGCCTATTGCTCAGCGTCCATACCGCACCCCGCTAACAAAACGACACGCAATTTCACGCG
This sequence comes from Sipunculus nudus, assembly GCA_026874595.1. Classification (NCBI taxonomy): domain Eukaryota; kingdom Metazoa; phylum Annelida; class Sipuncula; order Golfingiida; family Sipunculidae; genus Sipunculus; species Sipunculus nudus. The sequence goes on along the minus strand of CM049321.1, from coordinate 3,294,693 downwards.
AGATAGACTCAATGCTAGCGCAGGGAATCATTCGACCATCCCAATCTCCATGGGCCAGCCCTGTGACGCTCGTGCCTAAGTCCGACGGTACTAACCGCTTCTGTGTTGACTACCGACGCCTCAATGCTATTACAACGAAAGATAAATACCCTCTGCCAAATATACAGGACATATTTGACCAAATTGGTTACAATGCTGTCTTTTCGACATTAGACTTAAAGAGCGGTTACCATCAAATTCCTGTGCATCCTACTGACATCGAAAAAACGGCATTTGTTTGCCATAGGGGTCTTTTTAAATTTGTTCGCTGCCCGTTCGGACTTTCTACAGCCCCAAGCCATTTCCAAAGAGCCAAGGAGTTTCTCTTTCATGGTTTGCTAGGAAAGTGTATTTTGATCTACATAGACGACCTAGTGATATACAGTCGAAATGAGGAAGAGCATGCATACCATCTCAAACTCGTGTTTGAAAGACTACGGCAGGCGAATTTAACTCTAAAGGCCTCAAAATGTCATTTTGGTTTGGCAGAAATTAAATTGTTAGGCTATCGTGTTAGTCAAGAGGGATTTATAGCAGATCCTGAAAAAACAGCAGCCATTCGCGACATGCCGGTGCCAAAAACAATCAAACAAGTCCGATCATTCCTCGGTATGACGGGCTACTACCGCCAGTGTATGCCTAATTACGCGGAAATAGCCGAACCCCTGGTAGCGCTCACCCGAAAACACGTTCGTTTTAAATGGACGCATAATTGTGAGATAGCTTTTAATCAGCTAAAATCACTGCTCATCTCTAACCATGTCATGAGCCACCCTGGACCCGAGTTGCCCTACAAGCTGTACACAGACAGCAGCGCGTTTGCCGTCGGTGGAATTCTGTGTCAAACCCATGAGGATGGAACCGAGCGCGTGGTACAATATATCTCTCATCAGCTTTCAAGTACACAACGGCGATGGCCCACAATTGAGAGAGAGGCATACAGTGTCGTATATTGTATAACAAAACTCCGGCCATACCTGTGCGGTGCTAATTTCACGGTCTTTACTGATCACAAACCTTTAGCTTGCCTGTTTACAAAACAAATGTCAAACACCAAAATACAACGCTGGGCCATAATCCTAGCGGAATATGGTGCACAAATCCGTTACCGGCGCGGGCGAAATAACATCCGCGCGGATATGCTCTCACGCATTCCTCCAACAGAGTCCGTGGAAGTTATTGATTCACACGTAGATTGGGTGGCCCCCGACGCGTACCCGGATGATCTTAACCATGAACATTTACCGGTGCTAACAGATGGTCTTAACCTTGAGCAGATTTAACTCTTACGAGAAAGCGAACGACGAAGAATCAGACTTCGTCACCATAAATGGAGTCCTTTATAGCACCAGAACACCTCGCGTGTATTCACCCGAATATCCGCGTCTAGTACTCCCTCGTGAATACCGTGAGGCCATCACTCTTCGAGCCCATAAAGAGGTAGGCCACATGGCAACCCAGAAAACACTTAGCCGTATTTGCGAGGCCTACGTATGGCCAATTATGAAGCGAACTGTACGTTCGCTGTTAAAAAAATGCGCCACATGCCAAGCATTTAGCCGCCAAAGAGACCACGCCCCTATGGGTGATATGCCACTAGCGGTTTCTCCAAACCAAATTATTGGAATGGACCTCATTGGCCCATTCCCGACCTCGTCTCGGGGAAATAGTTACATGTTAACTATTATCTGTCACTGTACGGGATGGGCAGAGGCGTTCCCTATCCCGAACAAAACAAATGCGGTCATCTGGGATACCTTTGCTAATCAATTTATCCCAAGGCACTCTGTGCCAGAGGTCATTATAACCGACAATGGCTCTGAATTTATTGCACATGAATGGGAAGAACATTTGAATACGCTAGACATAGAACATCGCAGGACAACCCCGGCTCGGCCGCAAAGCAACGGGAAGGTAGAACGATTCCATCGTACTTTCAAAGAAGCTTTATCTAAAGCTGTAAACAATAAACCTGAATCTTGGGAAGATCACGTGGGGGATGTTCTACTGGCGCATCACATAAGTGTAAGCTCTGTAACAGGCTATTCTCCTTTCTTCCTACTTTATGGTAGGCAGCCTAGAGCCCCTCTAACACGTTTACTTCAAACAAATATATTTCAGGCCATCCATTCGGTAACAGATTAGATGATCTTACACATGCGTTGTCGGAAGCACGTGACCGCACGGCCGAGTCCCGTAACTTTAACCGAGAACGCATACAAAAACGCGCCCGTGCAAATGACCTCAAGGTAGGCGGCCACGTAGTAATAAAGGCGACACAAACTCTGACCTTTACCTCACGCTGGGAGCCTCAGTGGCTAGTCACGCGTGTCTCCGGGTTCACATGCCACGTGCGCTGCCAAATTACCGGACAAACAAAGAAACTTCACAGGGAACAGGTAAGGCTAGTAGACCCAGATATAAGCTGGGATGACATTAACCCTAGGCCCCGCCGTAGGCGCCCGCGCACCTTTGCACCGCCCCTTGTTCCGCCTATCCCACGCGTTCCAGGCGCAAGACCTATTCAAACAAACAATGCTGGCCATAGTAATGAAACACAGCCCCCAGTTCGCTTACATGTATTAAAATCCCAAACCAACCGCACACATCAATCCCACGATTCAAGGGCATTTGAACCAACGGACCCATTCACCAATGAACCTTCACCCTCTCATCAGGCTTATCAGTCAGTCCAACCAATCCCAGCCCATTCCGGGTCCCCGGTCCTATCAGACTCCGTCATCACCCCCACGACCCCGTCACATGATGATAATCCTGATAATGCTGATGGCCATATAAGCCCAAAACAACCACACACCCAACCACTATTTCATAGAGATCCCCGCTTACGCCAGCAAAAAAGGGTTAGATATGATGTCTTGGCCGGCTTGGTTAATGGCGATGAGTGCTCTAGCTAGTTGTGGTGATCAGGTTACATCACAGGACGCTTCACATATCGGTGTTCGGATAAAGAAAATACCGCAAGGTATAACTGTGACACAGTCGCCTGATATATACTTGTGGAAATCAACATGGACTCTGCTGGTTGTGGAGATAGGCGGGGAACTGTCGGTTTTCGGTAGCGGCCTGTAGTTAAGCTTATGGGACTTTTCGATTTTTCGCAGGCAGTTTCTCATTAGTGCCGGGGGGGGGGGGGGTTGCTGGAAGCTTTGGCAGCCTGTAGTACCCTACAAAAAATTGGGAGGGGATAAAATTTATAGAAGCATCGCATTAATGTTAAGGTTGCCGGCAGGGGGAGTGAAATGAGAGCGGCCAGCCACTGGGGCCCCATGAATCGCACACGCAAATAGCAGCTATTTGCGACCCAAAAAAATTAGGAGGGGGTAAAATTTCTGGTAGCATCGCATTGAGAGTTAAGATTGCCGCCAGGGGGAGTGGACATGAGTGCGGGCAGACAGAGGGGCCCCCATGAATCGCACGCGCAAATAGCAGCTATTTGCTACCCTAAAAAATTGAGGAGGGGGTAAAATTTCTGGTAGCATCGCATTGAGAGTTAAGATTGCCGCCAGAGGGAGTGGACAAGAGACAGGACTGCCACAGAGGTCCTATGAATCGCACGCGCAAATAGCAGCTATTTGCTACCCTAAAAATTAGGAGGAAGTAAAATAATAGTAGCAGCGCATGGAGTGTTAAGACTGCCACCAGGGGGAGTAGAGATATCAAAGCCTGCCACAGCGGCCCAAATGAATTGCACGCGCAAATAGCAGCTATTAGCTACCATAAAAGTTGTGAAGACTGCCGCCAGGGGGAGAGGAGATCTCAGCGGCCTGGCAGAGGGGTCCCCACGAGTCGCAAGCGAAAATAGCAGCTATTTGCTACCACAAAATATGTCAAGACTGCCACCAGGGGGTGTGGACATGAGTGCGGGCAGGCAGAGGGGCCCCCATGAATCGCACGCGCAAATAGCTGCTATTTGCTACCCTAAAAAATTTAGGAGGGGTTCAATATATAGTAGCATCGCATTGAGTGTTAAGACTGCCGCCAGGGGGAGTGTACATGAGAGCGGGCAGACAGAGGGGCCCCAAGAATCGCAAGCGCAAATAGCAGCTATTTGCGACCCTAAAAAAATTAGGAGGGGTAAATTTCTGGTAGCATCGCATTGAGAGTTATGATTGCCGCCAGGGGGAGTGGACTAGAGACAGGACTACCACAGGGGCCCCATGAATCGCACGCGCAAATAGCAGCTATTTGCTACCCTAAAAAAATTAGGAGGGGTTAAATATATAGTAGCATCGCATTGAGTGTTAAGACTGCCGCCAGGGGGAGTGTACATGAGAGCGGACAGACAGAAGGGCCCCATGAATCGCACGCGCAAATAGCAGCTATTTGCTACCCTAAAAAATTTAGGAGGGTGTAAAATTTCTGGTAGCATCGCATTGAGAGTTAAGATTGCCGCAAGGGGGAGTGGACTAGAGACAGGACTGCCACAGGGGCCCCATGAATCGCACGCGCAAATAGCTGCTATTTGCTACCCTAAAAAATTTAGGAGGGGTTCAATATATAGTAGCATCGCATTGAGTGTTAAGACTGCCGCCAGGGGGAGTGCACATGAGATCTGGCAGACAGAGGGGCCCCATGAATCGCAAGCGCAAATAGCAGCTATTTGCGACCCTAAAAAATTTAGGAGGGTGTAAAATTTCTGGGAGCATCGCATTCAGAGTTAAGATTGCCGCCAGGGGGAGTGGATCTCAGTGCCGCCAGGGGGAGTGGACTAGAGACAGGACTACCAGAGGGGCCCCATGAATCGCACGCGCAAATAGCAGCTATTTGCTACCTTAAAAAATTTAGGAGGGGTTAAATATATAGTAGGATCGCATTGAGTGTTAAGACTGCCGCCAGGGGGAGTGTACATGAGAGCGGGCAGACAGAAGGGCCCCATAAATCGCACGCGCAAATAGCAGCTATTTGCTACCCTAAACAATTTAGGAGGGGGTAAAATTTCTGGTAGCATCGCATTGAGAGTTTAGATTGCCGCCAGAGGGAGTGGACAAGAGACAGGACTGTCACAGGGCCCTATGAATCGCACGCGCAAATAGGAGCTATTTGCTGCCCTAAAAATTTAGGAGGGGGTAAAATTTTTGGTAGCATCGCATTGAGAGTTAAGATTGCCACCAGGGGGAGTGGAGATCTCAAAGCCTGCCACAGCGGCCCAATGAATTGCACGCGCAAATAGCAGCTATTAGCTACCATAAAAGTTGTGAATACTGCCGCCAGGGGGAGAGGAGATCTCAGCGGCCTGGCAGAGGGGTCCCCACGAGTCGCAAGCGCAAATAGCAGCTATTTGCTACCACAAAATATGTCAAGACTGCCACCAGGGGGTGTGGACATGAGAGTGGACAGACAGACGGGCCCCCATATTCGCAGGCGCAAATAGCAGCTATTTGCTACCCTAAAAAATTAGGAGGGGGTAAAATTTATAGTAGCATTGCATTGAGCGTTATGACTGCCGCCAGGGGGAGTGGACATGAGTGCGGGCAGGCAGAGGGGCCCCCATGAATCGCACGCGCAAATAGCTGCTATTTGCTACCCTAAAAAATTTAGGAGGGGTTCAATATATAGTAGCATCGCATTGAGTGTTAAGACTGCCGCCAGGGGGAGTGTACATGAGAGCGGGCAGACAGAGGGGCCCCAAGAATCGCAAGCGCAAATAGCAGCAATTTGCGACCCTAAAAAAATTAGGAGGGGTAAATTTCTGGTAGCATCGCATTGAGACTTATGATTGCCGCCAGTGGGAGTGGACTAGAGACAGGACTACCACAGGGGCCCCATGAATCGCACGCGCAAATAGCAGCTATTTGCTACCCTAAAAAATTTAGGAGGGGTTAAATATATAGTAGCATCGCATTGAGTGTTAAGACTGCCGCCAGGGGGAGTGTACATGAGAGCGGACAGACAGAAGGGCCCCATGAATCGCACGCGCAAATAGCAGCTATTTGCTACCCTAAAAAATTTAGGAGGGTGTAAAATTTCTGGTAGCATCGCATTGAGAGTTAAGATTGCCGCAAGGGGGAGTGGACTAGAGACAGGACTGCCACAGGGGCCCCATGAATCGCACGCGCAAATAGCTGCTATTTGCTACACTAAAAAATTTAGGAGGGGTTCAATATATAGTAGCATCGCATTGAGTGTTAAGACTGCCGCCAGGGGGAGTGTACATGAGATCTGGCAGACAGAGGGGCCCCATGAATCGCAAGCGCAAATAGCAGCTATTTGCGACCCTAAAAAATTTAGGAGGGTGTAAAATTTCTGGGAGCATCGCATTGAGAGTTAAGATTGCCGCCAGGGGGAGTGGACCTCAGTGCCGCCAGGGGGAGTGGACTAGAGACAGGACTACCAGAGGGGCCCCATGAATCGCACGCGCAAATAGCAGCTATTTGCTACCTTAAAAAATTTAGGAGGGGTTAAATATGTAGTAGGATCGCATTGAGTGTTAAGACTGCCGCCAGGGGGAGTGTACATGAGAGCGGGCAGACAGAAGGGCCCCATAAATCGCACGCGCAAATAGCAGCTATTAGCTACCCTAAAAAATTTAGGAGGGGGTAAAATTTCTGGTAGCATCGCATTGAGAGTTTAGATTGCCGCCAGAGGGAGTGGACAAGAGACAGGACTGCCACAGGGGCCCTATGAATCGCACGCGCAAATAGCAGCTATTTGCTACCCTAAAAATTTAGGAGGGGGTAAAATTTTTGGTAGCATCGCATTGAGAGTTAAGATTGCCACCAGGGGGAGTGGAGATCTCAAAGCCTGCCACAGGGGCCCAAATGAATCGCACGCGCAAATAGCAGCTATTTGCTACCATAAAAGTTGTGAAGACTGCCGCCAGGGGGAGAGGAGATCTCAGCGGCCTGGCAGAGGGGTCACCACGAGTCGCAAGCGCAAATAGCAGTTATTTCCTACCATAAAATATGTCAAGACTGCCACCAGGGGGAGTGGACATAAAAGTGGACAGACAGAGGGGCCCCCATGAGTCGCACGCGCAAATAGCAGCTATTTGCTACCCTAAAAATTTAAGAGGGGGTAAAATTTATAGTAGCATTGCATTGAGCGTTATGACTGCCGCCAGGGGGTGTGGACATGAGACAGGACTGCCACAGGGGCCCCATGAATCGCACGGGCAAATAGCTGCTATTTGCTACCCTAAAAAATTTAGGAGGGGTTAAATATATAGTAACATCGCATTGAGTGTTAAGACTGCCGCCAGGGGTAGTGTACATGAGAGCGGGCAGACAGAAGGGCCCCATAAATCGCTCGCGCAAATAGCAGCTATTTGCTACCCTAAAAAATTTAAGACTGGGTAAAATTTCTGGTAGCATCGCATTGAGAGATAAGATTGCCGCCAGAGGGAGTGGACAAGAGACAGGACTGCCACAGGGGCCCTATCAATCGCACGCGCAAATAGCAGCTATTTGCTACCCTAAAAAAATAGGAGGGAGTAAAATAATAGTAGCATCGCATTGAGTGTTAAGACTGCCGCTAGGGGGAGTGGATACGACAGCGGCCAGAGGGGGCCCCATGAATCGCACGCGCATATAGCAGCTATTTGCTACCTTAACAGTTGCCAAGACTGCCGCCAGGGGGAGTGGAAATGAGAACAGCCTGACAGAGAGGCCCCCATGAGTCGCAAGCGCAAATAGCAGCTATTTGCTACCATAAAAAGTGTCAAGACTGCCGCCAGGAGGAGTGGACACAGAGCGGGCGGCCAGAGGAGGCCCTATGAATCGCAAGCGCAAATAGCAGCTATTTTCTACCTTAAAAGGTGCCAAGACTGCCGCCAGGGGGAGTGGATATGAGAGCGTCCAGACAGAGAGGCCCCCATGAGTCGCAAGCGCAAATAGCAGCTATTTGCTACCTTAAAAGTTGTCAAGACTGCCGCCAGGGGGAGTGGACACAGAGCGGGCTGCCAGAGGGGCCCCCATGAATCGCACGCGCAAATAGCAGCTATTTGCTACCTTAAAAGTTGCCAAGACTGCCGCCAGGGGGAGTTGATATGAGAGCGGCCAGCGAAGAGGCCCCCATGAATCGCAAGCGCAAATAGCAGCTATTTGCTACCTTAAAAGTTGCCAAGACTGCCGCCAGGGGGAGTGGATATGACAGCGGCCAGACAGAGAGGCCCCCATAAGTCGCAAGCGCAAATAGCAGCTATTTGCTACCTTAAAAGTTGTCAAGACTGCAGCCAGGGGGAGTGGACACAGAGGGGGTTGCCAGAGGGGGCCCCATGAGACGCAAGCGCAAATAGCAGCTATTTGCTACCTTAAAAGTTGTCAAGACTGCCGCCAGGGGGAGTGGACAGAGCCGGCTGCCAGAGGGGCCCCCATGAATCGCACGCGCAAATAGCAGTTATTTGCTACCTTAAAAGTTGTCAAGACTGCAGCCAGGGGGAGTGGACACAGAGGGGGTTGCCAGAGGGGGCCCCATGAGACGCAAGCGCAAATAGCAGCTATTTGCTACCTTAAAAGTTGCCAAGACTGCCGCCAGGGGGAGTGGACACAGAGGGGGTTGCCAGAGGGGGCCCCATGAGACGCAAGCGCAAATAGCAGCTATTTGCTACCTTAAAAGTTGCCAAGACTGCCGCCAGGGGGAGTTGATATGAGAGCGGCCAGCGAAGAGGCCCCCATGAATCGCAAGCGCAAATAGCAGCTATTTGCTACCTTAAAAGTTGCCAAGACTGCCGCCAGGGGGAGTGGACAGTGAGCGGCCAGACAGAGAGGCCCCCATGAGACGCAAGCGCAAATAGCAGCTATTTGCTACCTTAAAAGTTGTCAAGACTGCCGCCAGGGGGAGTGGACAGAGCCGGCTGCCAGAGGGGCCCCCATGAATCGCACGCGCAAATAGCAGTTATTTGCTACCTTAAAAGTTGACAAGACTGCCGCCAGGGGGAGCTGATATGAGAGCGGCCAGCGAAGAGGCCCCAATGAATCGCAAGCGCAAATAGCAGCTATTTGCTACCTTAAAAGTTGCCAAGACTGCCACCAGGGGGAGTGGATATGACAGCGGCCAGAGGGGGCCCCATGAATCGCACGCGCAAATAGCAGCTATTTGCTACCTTAACAGTTGCCAAGACTGCCGCCAGGGGGAGTGGAAATGAGAACAGCCTGACAGAGAGGCCCCCATGAGTCGCAAGCGCAAATAGCAGCTATTTGCTACCATAAAAAGTGTCAAGACTGCCGCCAGGAGGAGTGGGCACAGAGCGGGCGGCCAGAGGAGGCCCCATGAATCGCAAGCGCAAATAGCAGCTATTTGCTACCTTAAAAATTGTAAGACTGCCGCCAGGGGGAGTAGATATGACAGCGGCCAGACAGAGAACTCCTTGACAGGTGTCATTGGCTGAGCTGATGAGTCATCTCGGGTACAGTCGTGATCCTTTGTCCTTCAAATGTGCAACTGCCCGTCTATCAAACAGGCACATTTTAAACCGTTGGACCTTCAAATCTGAAATTAGGTATACAGTTAGATTTTCCCAAAATCTACTAGCATACCATAATTCGGTTACTCTGACTTTCTTCCTTTTAGATATTAAGGAAACCCCTCCGTTTTCCATTGAGAACCCATTGTTACGCCTCAAGACTGCCTAAAATCAGAACCACTGTTGTGAGGTTGATCGTAGATAAATGGATATTGCTTCATACATTTCCTATGAACACACAAAAACAGGGTCAGTATTGCATATAAGTTGAAGATATGGGCTGAAGAAATGCACCTTTAATAAATCCAAAAGTATATTTTCCCACTGAACCAAAAAATTGCTGAGGGTAGAGACTGTTGTAATCAGGGATAAACTACAATGAATCAAGATTGAATTGTAAATGAGGTATGAATATTTAAAATAATAAATTATTCATATAAATATAAAATTATATTTAAACCACAAATTATGCCCAAATGTGGTCATGGCCCGTTTTCGCTGAAAGCACAGTAAATTTAATAGCATACCATGCACACGTAAGGTTGTCAGCTACTACTTTGTAAAAAAGGAAAGGAATTCACCATAAATTGTAGCTTTTATTACAGTTGTAATGAGACCTTGTCACACCAAGGCTATACTGAAGACAATGTGTATATCCCCTTATGGACCTTTCAGGCCAATTATGCTTGCTTGAAGCATGGCCTCAATACAGCCAGGCAGCTCTCGTGTGGTTCCAGCTGGACCTATCTGTCCACCCCCTGCAGTAGTAGTAATTGTGGCCAGAAATGTCGAATTAAACAAATGATTAAAAATAATTGTTTTAAAATAAAGAGTCTAAGAAATATGAATGGAAAGAAATTTTAATTTAATAAATATCCAGGTCTGAACCGGGTGTTTAATTTGTTGATTAATATTTATTACAAAATTTAAATATATAAAAATATGTGCAAAATATAAAATTTTACTCCGACAAGTGCTAATTGAAGATGCGAATATGTTTGACCAATGGAATTAAGCCTCCTGTCTGTAGCAGATGGTACATGATACTGGCTAAAAAATCAGAATGTATATTACTGGTTCCTTAACGTTGACTTCAATTAATAAAATTAAACAATGCCAACTCCAGTTTCCTCCTTGTATAATTGCTCCCTGTTTTGATCATTAGGTTATTTTTAACACCTGTATTAGTTACATAGCTGGATTACTTTTTTGGCCTGATACGTGTTAAAAAATGGAAAGTTATGCAAATAACATAAAATAAAGAAAGCAGATGTGTTTTCATTATAATGTGTATAATTTTAAAAATTGTCATAAGTGTCGTGCTATGTTTAGATTATGGACAGTGGTGCGACAGTATTCATAAGTGAACACACATTTTTTTTAATGACAGCCTTAAAACAGGGTACTTATGATCATTAATAAAAATAGTGAAATTGGTATAGCCGAAAAGATCCACAATATCGTAGGACTGAAACTGAAGAAAAAAAGAGCAATTAGTAAAGACTGTATAATTGTATTTGATTATGAATAAAAAAAAACAATATTTCAAGTATGAAAATAAATACAAACACAAATACAAGGAAAAAGATATGACTGTGGAAGTGGTTAATTTGCCGTATCTGTATTATCGCGCATTTGTCATTTCATGGCATTGGCGCATTTAGGTTTCGCGCAAATCCGTAAGGTAATAAATGGTGTTTCAAAAATTAAGATATTAATAACAGGTAGGTTTATGAAGTAACCTACATCCCACCTAACAAATTATCTACAATAATACTAACCAGAAGCAGCCAAGTATATGTCAGGACAACAAACAGAACTGACAACAGTCGCTGGTCTTTCTCAGCTCAGCCGTACTTCAAAGCTATATGGGAAGGCTATGGGTGTCTTAAAAAGCTCCTTATTGTTTCAAAATTGTTTCTACGAATCACTATAAAGGAAAGAGGTCTTTCTCGAGAAATCACTTGCTAGGAAGTCTTACGACAATATGACTTCTTTAACAATCTGGTTAAAGAAACCTCAACTAAAGCGAACTCGATGGCGGGATTACTAGGCCCACATGACTGTGTATCAGGCGAGAACGGTGTAATTTGCCGAACCATCGCATGGAATTTACGCGTGTTCTGATTTTAGCGCAAATGTACCTGCCGCTAAAAAGGCGAAAATTAAAACCCCGCTAACAAAACCACTTCCAAAGTATGTAAATGCGAGTGCAAATACTTTGAAATTGTATTCCTGAATGCTGTCGTGAATAAATTTAATAATAGAATTTTAAAAATCAGTTATTTCATGTATATTATAAACCGAAATATTTTCGGATGTTATTGTTAAAATTTAACATTTATAAAATCAAGTAAGTGTTTGTCAGTTTTAATATATGCTGTATCCGGTATACGGGTTACCCTAACCCTTCGGGCATGACATACTCCAGTAAGTGTTTGTGACTATTAATATATGCTATATCCGGGATACGGGTTACCCTAACCCTTCAGGCTTGAAATGCTCCAGTAAGTGTTTGTCATTATTGATACGTGCTATACCCGGGATACGGTGTTTATGCTATATCGGGGATACGGGTTACCCTGTAAGTGTTTGTCACTATCAATATATGCTATATCCGGGATAGGGGTTACCCTAACCCTTCGGGCATGAAATACTCCAGTAAGTCTTTGTCACTTTTGATATATGCTATTTGCCGGGTTACGGGTTACCCAAACCTTTCAGGCATGAAATACTCCAGTAATTGTTTGTCATTATTGATACCTGCTATACCCGGGATACGGGTTTTATGCTATATCGGGGATACGGGTTACCCTAACGCTTCGGGCATGAATTACCCCAGAAGATGTTTGCCATTATTAATATGTGCTAAATCCGGGATACGGGTTACCCTAACCCTTCGGGCATGAAATAATCCAGTAAGTTGTTGTCCCTATTGATATTTGCTATATCCGGCATACGGGTTACCCTAACCCTTCGGGCATGAAATAATCAAGTAAGTTGTTGTCCCTACTGATATATGCTGTATCCGGGATGCGGGTTACCCTAACCCTTTGGGCATGAAATACTCCTGTAAGTGTGTGTCACTATTAATATATGCTAAATCCAGGATACGGGTTACCCTTAACCCTTCGAGCATGAAATACTCCCGTAAGTGTTTGTCACTATCAATATATGCTATATCCGGGATAGGGGTTACCCTAACCCTTTGGGCATGAAATACTACAGTAAGTGATTGTCACTATTGATTTATGCTATATCCGGGATACGGGTCACCCAAACCCTTCGGGAATAATATACTCCTCTAAGTGTTTGTTATATTAATATATGCTATATCCGGGATACGGGTTACCTTAACCCTCTGGGCATGAAATACTCCAGTAAATGTTTGTCATTATTAATACGTGCTTTATCCGGGATACGGGTCACCCTAACCCTTCGGGCATGAAATACTCCAGTAATTGTTTGTCATTATTGATACGTGCTATACCCGGGATACGGGTTACCCTAACCCTTCGGGCTGAAATAATCAAGTAATTTTTTGTCCCTATTGATTTATACTATATCGGAGATACGGGCTACCCTAACGCTTCGGGCATGAAATACCCCAGTATCGATGTTTGTCATTATTAATATATGCTGTATCCGGGATGCGGGTTACCCTAACCCTTCGGGCATGAAATACTCCAGTAAGTGTGTGTCACTATTAATATATGCTATATCCAGGATACGGGTTACCCTAACCTTTCAGGCATGAAATACTCCAGTAATTGTTTGTCATTATTGATACCTGCTATACCCGGGATACGGGTTTTATGCTATATCGGGGATACGGGTTACCCTAACGCTTCGGGCATGAATTACCCCAGAAGATGTTTGCCATTATTAATATGTGCTAAATCCGGGATACGGGTTACCCTAACCCTTCGGGCATGAAATAATCCAGCAAGTTGTTGTCCCTATTGATATTTGCTATATCCGGCATACGGGTTACCCTAACCCTTCGGGCATGAAATAATCAAGTAAGTTGTTGTCCCTACTGATATATGCTGTATCCGGGATGCGGGTTACCCTAACCCTTATGGCATGAAATACTCCTGTAAGTGTGTGTCACTATTAATATATGCTAAATCCAGGATACGGGTTACCCTTAACCCTTCGAGCATGAAATACTCCCGTAAGTGTTTGTCACTATCAATATATGCTATATCCGGGATAGGGGTTACCCTAACCCTTTGGGCATGAAATACTACAGTAAGTGATTGTCACTATTGATTTATGCTATATCCGGGATACGGGTTACCCAAACCCTTCGGGAATAATATACTCCTCTAAGTGTTTGTTATATTAATATATGCTATATCCGGGATACGGGTTACCTTAACCCTCTGGGCATGAAATACTCCAGTAAATGTTTGTCATTATTAATACGTGCTTTATCCGGGATACGGGTCACCCTAACCCTTCGGGCATGAAATACTCCAGTAATTGTTTGTCATTATTGATACGTGCTATACCCGGGATACGGGTTACCCTAACCCTTCGGGCTGAAATAATCAAGTAATTTTTTGTCCCTATTGATTTACACTATATCGGGGATACGGGCTACCCTAACGCTTCGGGCATGAAATACCCCAGTATCGATGTTTGCCATTATTAATATGTGCTATATCCGGGATACGGGTTACCCTTACCCTTCGGGCATGAAATAATCCACTAGGTTGTTGTCCATATTGATATGTGCTATATCCGGGATACGGGTTACCCTAACCCTTCGGCATGAAATAATCCAGTAAGTTGTTGTCCCTATTGATATATGCTGTATCCGTGATGAGGGTTACCCTAACCCTTCGGGCATGAAATACTCCTGTGTGTGTCACTATTAATATATGCTATATCCAGGATACGGGTTACCCTAACCCTTCAGGCAGGAAATACTCCCGTAAGGTTTTGTCACTATCAATATATGTTATATCAGGGATAGGGGTTACCCTAAACCTTCCGGCATGAAATACTCCAGTAAATGTTTGTCACTATAGATATATGCTATATCCGGTATACGGGTTACCCAAACCCTTCGGGAATAAAATACTCCAACAAGTGTTTGTAACTATTCATATATGCTATATCCGGGATACGGGTTACCTTAACCCTCCGGGCATGAAATACTCAAGTATATGTTTGTCATTATTAATACGTGCTATATCCGGGATACGGGTCACCCTAACCCTTCGGGCATGAAATACTCTTGTAAGTGTTTGTCATTATTAATATATGCTGTATCCGGGATGCGGGTTACCCTAACCCTTCGGGCATGAAATAATCAAGTAATTATTTGTCCCTATTGATATATACTATATCGGGGATACGGGTTACCCTAACGCTTCGGGCATGAAATACCCCAGTATCGATGTTTGCCATTATTAATATGTGCTATATCCGGGATACGGGTTACCCTAACCCTTCGGGCATGAAATAATCCACTAGGTTGTTGTCCATATTGATATGTGCTATATCCGGGATACGGGTTACCCTAACCCTTCGGCATGAAATAATCCAGTAAGTTGTTGTCCCTATTGATATATGCTGTATCCGTGATGCGGGTTACCCTAACCCTTCGGGCATGAAATACTCCTGTGTGTGTCACTATTAATAAATGCTATATCCAGGATACGGTTACCCTAACCCTTCAGGCATGAAATACTCCCGTAAGGTTTTGTCACTATCAATATATGTTATATCCGGGATAGGGGTTACCCTAACCCTTCCGGCATGAAATACTCCAGTAAGTGTTTGTCACTATAGATATATGCTATATCCGGTATACGGGTTACCCAAACCCTTCGGGAATAAAATACTCCAACAAGTGTTTGTAACTATTCATATATGCTATATCCGGGATACGGGTTTCCTTAACCCTTCGGGCATGATATACTCCAGTAGATATTTGTCATTATTAATATGTGCTATATCCGGGTTACGGGTTACCCAAACCCTTTGGGAATAAAATACTCTTGTAAGTATATGTCATTATTAATATATGCTGTATCCGGGATGCGGGTTACCCTAACCCTTCGGGCATGAAATACTCCAGTAAGTGTGTGTCACTATTAATATATGCTATATCCAGGATACGGGTTACCCTAACCCTTCGGGCATGAAATACACCAGTAATTGTTTGTCATTATTGATACGTGCTATACCCGGGATACGGGTTTTATGCTATATCGGGGATACGGGTTACCCTAACGCTTCGGGCATGAATTACCCCAGTAGATGTTTGCCATTATTAATATGTGCTATATCCGGGATTCGGGTTACCCTAACCCTTCGGGCATGAAATAGGGTAGAGCAGGGCAAGACGCAGCCCCGGGGCAAAATGCCCACCCCCTTTACTATTTATGTGCCATTAAACTGGCGCCACCAAGCGTTCACTTTGTTTCAAGCCATCTGATAGACGTTTTGAGAACTTGAGGCGAACGACAGGGCGGCTGCTCGGGGTTTGGCGTCATGGAAAAGGTATATGTTGTATTGCATACAACATAGGTGGGTTTGTAAATGTGATCTCGGGTATACCTAAAGCATCTACTTACGATAAGACTGAAATAAATGATACATAAAACCTTGAAATGATTAAAATGGACTGTTCAGAATGAAGATTTCAGAAGTGGCAGCAAGGCGCCGGTCAAATTAAATCACGTGATTTGTGGCAAAAACCCCACGTGGTTGTTGAGGCGAGATGCCCACTGGACGTGTTACCCCCTTTAAAAGCAATAATAAGTGTGGAGTTTGATTTTTTGCCAAAAATAAATTGTATTTTAAACTGAAACGAGGATGTACATATATAATGCCAAATCTGGGTTCACTTGATATTCGAATGCAATATAAATTGTGGTGAATATTAGGCCTATTTGTCAGATATATTGCTGATTTATTATGTTATACTTTGATATGATATACCTGCATATACATATATATAGATATTAATATATAAATTCATATAAATAAATATATATGTATATATATAAATAAATATATATATATATATAAATATATATATAAACTAATAAATATACATGTATATATATACCCCAAACATATTATATATATATATATTTATATAGTGTAACCTGTGCAATAAGAGCGCCTGTGAATTAACACCACTTCTGGCCAGACCCGTGGATAGTCTTATAACACAGGTTTATATATATATGTATATATATATATATATATATATATATATATATATATATATATATATATATATATATATATAATGTGGTGGGAGAGAGATTTATTAAATGCTCTCTCGCTTTTTAGGATGGCTCAGACGTATACTTTGAAATCCACGCGAGGTGTCTATGGGCAGGATGCATTACGAATGGCTGTTAAAGCTGTTGCCGAAGGAGTAAGTGAAAAGGTGGCCCCCAGAGACTTCGGCGTCTCCCGAAACACTAAAAAGTGCTTAGCAGCGTCCAGCTTAGATTCTGAGAAGGAATGTATTTGGATTTGCCAGTCACCTGATGCTCAGCCTTGGTTTTTATCTAATTAAAGGGGGCTATAATCACCTATAAAGCATGTTGAATATGCACGAAAAATAGCGTCTTCTCTTTGAAATCAATTGGTACCTGCCAAAATATTGCCCTAAAAGTGTTGGCTTACTAGAGTGGACCTAGCGCGATCACTAGCAGGCGCCAACCTAAACATAGCGAGAGGGACCCCGTGTATCGCCCGGGCCACAATACCTGTTAATCAGGAGATGCCCTGAGTGACACTGGAAAAAAATTAGTACATGTCCCCGCTGACTGAAACATCGCTTGTTGCAGTGGATCAGGGACCCGATACATGGGGCACATGGTGCGTGTCATTTCAGCTGAGGCCCGTGGACATATCGTAAAAAACTGTTGCGATAGGTTCTACAATGAATTTACATTCGTAATGTCCATCCAGGAGCGTAATGTCCATCCAGCAGAGATAAATCAGAGAACATGACTATCCACGTATGGACTAGTTTGAACTTGACTTTGTTTGAGTTCGGATGCACAAAATGGGAACTCTGGTTACGCGACCTTGTTATGGTAAACAAAAACACGTGGACCATGCTTACTCACACACAGAACCATAACAAGGTCCTAACAGGTAGCTGAATGGGAAGTAATGTTTTTTGGGGTGTTTTTGCTGGGAAACTTTTGTATAAAGCAAAACTGGACTGATAGAGTGAAAGAATAGGAAAAATATTGCTCCTGATTATATTCCTTGTTCGAAGTGTTACTTTGTGAGTTACCTGTAGTGAATGTGGCTTTGTGATTTTGTATAATTTTCCACGAATTGTTAATCAAATAAAGTGTAACCCATTTTCTAGTATTTAGGCATAAAAAAAAATTCGATTCGAAGTTGGGCTGTAATCTTCCCTTAAATATAGTACTTTAGGCAAATGAGTTTGCACTGTGATTATCTATAAATGGAAACTCGAGAATGAATGAAGAGAGCCGGGTAACATGCCCACCCATGGGCATATCGGCCCAAGTCTGGGGTAAAACGCCCATGGTCAGAAGATATGTATTTTCCGGATTTCGTCGAAAGTATTCTGAATTGTGCCAAAATTCCCATCAGAATTTATTTTGTCGAATATATCTGAACGTTTGACCATAAAAAATATGATTTAAAGATGTTTCAGAACCAGCAGGAAACGTTTCCGCTTAAGATGGGCGTCTTGTCCTGCCCTACCCTACTCCAGTAATTGTTTGTCATTATTAATACGTGCTATAACCTGGTTTGTCTTTTTTTGTGATACTTGCTAGGAAGAATCGTTCTAATATGCCTTTATATGGCGTGATCTCGAGCACGCTTCAAAAGAGCCCCCCCCCCCCCCCCCAATAAATTGTTCCCCCACTACTGGTTTGTCTTATTTTGTGATACTTGCTAGAAAGAATCGTTCTAATATGCCTTTATATGGCGTGATCTCGAGCACGCTTCAAAAGAGCCCCCCCCCCCCCCCCCCCCAACAACTGAACCGTCAGTCGGCACTGCATTTTCACTGTGACCGTATGACTGCAGTTTATCTCATGAGGCCTTCTGAACATAAAACACAAATGACCATATCACGTGCTCGTTGAGAATGTAAAAATATATCTGATTGTCTGAGGACCGTAGCAGCGTCACCGCTGCCAGGAAGCAGACGCGGCAGGAGAGACCGTTCCAGAGATGAAAAGCAATAAAACAAACGGGGAGTCTTACATCCTATTTATGCTAGAAATGTTTTAATTTTGTTTAAACTGGCATTATTTAAACCTGTTTATATAAACTCGCGCATGAAATTCACATTTTATCGCTCAATGCCCGTCGGCCCACGGAGGGGCGGGTAGTTCAAAGGAAATTGCATGGAACTCCTCAATTAGGTAAATTACCAATGTTTTAAAACATTTATGACAAATTTGGATTTTTATTTTCATTTCAGTACATCAGTACTGTTTCAAGCTGGAAAATTTTGGATATTCAATGTGTAATTGTGCTAATCAATGGTCATACCGAGTGCACACCTGATACATGTCACACCTGGATTTTTTACCTGTGCAGGTGATTGACCAAGCTGAACAGCATTTAATCTTTTTTTGTATGAAACGTTCACAGCCTGAGTAAAAACTTTTCTAGATTTTCATGAAAACTAATTAGATTTGCCATTTTTTGTCTACCTGCACAGGTGAAAATATATTAATTTAGGATGTATTGGTAAGCACATAATCAGTGCAGTTTGCAGCGATAATTCATACATTTTGCGCAAAAATAAAGATTATTTTGGTGATGTCCCTTATAACATGTATAATTTTAAAATTTAATTTAAAAAATGAGATGTTACCTTAATTTACCAGAACTCACCTGTGCAGGTGAGCATATGTTACAGGTAGTAGTTGTCAAAATTGAAATACGCAACTTGCGTGGCTGTGCAGTTGATTCAAAGATAGTTTGTGCATATTGTTTTGGCTACTTTTAAAAAATTTCCATCCCAGTCTTCAACTGAGAAGTAGTCTTTATTGTCGGTACTGGCAAAAGTAATTAAATCCTTTTAAGATGAAAGGTATTATTACAGGTAACCCAATAAATTGTGCAGTTAGGCCCAGTAATTCATATAATGTACACATGCCACACAAAATTAAGATTTATTCTGTCGGTATCCCTTATTACTTGTATAATAATATATGATAATTTACCTGTGTTTACCTGAACCCACCTGTACAGGTGAGTATATTTTTATGTGTTACCATAACCAAAATTATCAATTTATATTCTACGTCTCTAAAATCAAAATATAATATGTTTTGACATAGTTGACACTTGTTCATCCATATTCGTCTTTGGCACTAATCAGCATGATTTTGCCTCTGCCATAGGTAATTAGATCAGTTGAAGAACAAAGGTATTCACATAGGTAACTTAATTACTGTACTTAATAGCACCTGTTCTTATATCAAAAGTGAATTATACAGTCAATAAATGGAAATGGTATTAATTTATAGTTACTGTAATGATGAACAAGATGTTTGCGTACAAATTTAGAAAAAAAATAATTTACCTATACTTACCTTTACTTTCCTGTGCAGGTAAACATATGTGTTATATTTTAACAGAGTCCTAGAATATGCTTCTTGGGTCAGCAAGCTTTTCAGGTGAAAAATATTTGATTTTCACTGTAAAATCCAATTTTATTTGCATATTCTGTTTTTTTTTGGTGATTCCCTTTCCATAAATAAAACAAATCATTTACAATTTTACTTACCTTTAAATAATAATTACCTTTGAGTAAAAAAATCCTTATATTTCCCTTTTTTGATCAAATTGTAAATGGGTTACCTGAACAAGATAAAGGGGTCGCTTTGGTGAAATACCAGTGAGCAGAAATGCAGGTATTACAGATTTACCTATTGTTACCTGTATTAACCTAACTTACTTACATATGAGAAGGTATGCAGAAAAAAAATATAATTGACATAAAGGAAATATACCTTACAGTAAATGCAGAAAATGTCACAAAGATACCTTGAAAGGGACTGGGTTAATGTGTCTTATATGGATTCATGTCAAAATGTGGGAAAAAAATGCAAAATTAATCTGAACAGTAGGAGTGTCACAAGCCCCCAGCCTAATCTGAAGAGTAAAGGGTTAATATATGCTATATTCAGGATACGGGTGGCCCTACCCTTCGACCATGAAATACTCATGTAAATGTTTTTCACTATTGATATATGCTATATCCGGGATACGGGTTACCCTAACCCTTCGGGCATGAAATACTCCTGTAAGTGTTTGTCACTATCAATATATGATATATCCGGGATACGGGTTACCCTAACCCTTCGGGCATGAAATACTCCAGTAAGTGTTTGTCACTATTGATATATGCTATATCCGGGATACGGGTTACCCTAACCCTTCGGGCATGAGATAATCAAGTAATTTTTTGTCCCTATTGATATATGCTATATCGGGGATACGGGGTACCCTAACGCTCCGGGCATAAGATACCCCAGTAGATGTTTGTCATTATTAATATGTGCTATATCCGGGATACGGGTAACCCTAACCCTTCGGGCATGAAGTACCCCAGTAATTTTTTGCCATTATTAATATGTGCTATACCCTAACCCTTCGAGCATGAAATACTCCAGTAAGTGTTTGTGACTATTCATATATGCTATATACGGGATACGGGTTACCCTAACCCTTCGGGCATGAAATACTCCAGTAAGTGTTTGTGACTATTCATAGATGCTATATCCGGGATACGGGTAACCCTAACCCTTCGGGCATGAAATACTCCAGTAAGTGTTTGTGACTATTCATATATGCTATATCCGGGATACGGGTTACCCTAACCCTTCGGGCATGAAATACTCCAGTAAGTGTTTGTGACTATTCATATATGCTATATCCGGGATACGGGCTACCATAACCCTTGGGCATGAAATAATCCAGTAAATTGTTGTCCATATTGATATAAGCTGTATCCGGGATGCGGGTTACCCTAACCCTTCGGGCATGAAAAACTCCTGTAAGTGTGTGTCACTGTTAATATATACTATATCCAGGATAGGGGTTAGCCTAACCTTTCGGGCATGAAATACTCCCGTAAGTGTTTGTCACTATCAATATATGCTATATCCGGGAAATGTTTGTCATTATTAATATATGCTATATCATTGGTACGGGTTACCTGAACCCTTCGGGCATGAAATACTCCAGTAAGTGTTTGTCACTATTAATATATGCTATGTCCAGGATACGGGTTACCCTAACCCTTCGGGCATGAAGTACTCCAGTAATTGTTAGTCATTATTAAAATGTGCTATATCCGGGATACGGGTTACCCTAAACCTTCGGGCATGAAATACTCCAGTAAGTGTTAGTGACTATTCATATATGTTATATCCGGGATACGGGTTACCCTAACCCTTTGGGCATGAATTACTCCACTAAGTGTTTGTCACTGTTAATATATGCTGTATCGGGGGTACAAGTCCCTAACCCTTCTGGCATGAAACACCCCAGTAAGTCTGTGTCACTAATAATATGTGCTTTATCCGGGATACGGGGCATTATAAACAGTCATAATATTACGACTCGTTGACATTACATAGCTTAATATATGGTGTGTACTCAGTATATTATTATACAATCCTTTCAACTTAAATAAATTTCCTACACACATGCTTCTATACAATGTTTGAGCGGGCATCTTGTTAAATGAAGAATCAATTACGCCATATACATATGAACGGTTAGTAGAGTTTTCGGTGAAATGCGCACTGCGATCGCAGCTTAATATGACCAAAGGCATTTGCTACCGCGCATATCTGTTTGCTACTTTGCGACTGTTAATTGCTACCGCGCATATTGCTTTGAGTGTTCCTGTCCGAGCGACCTCTGGCAGCAAAGACTTGCACTACGTCAACAGTAGCAGATTTTGCGATCGCAAATTCTTAGTCCCCATTGCGGTCGCAGTGGGTTGCGACCGCGCAGGTCTTTTTGCTACCGCGCACATTGCGCATTGCGATCGCAGCTTAATATGACCAAAGGCATTTGCTACCGCGCATATCTGTTTGCTACTTTGCGACTGTTTATTGCTACCGCGCATATTGCTTTGAGTGTTCCTGTCCGAGCGACCTCTGGCAGCAAAGACTTGCACTACGTTTTGCTATCGCGCACATTGCGCATTGCGCTCGCAGCTTAATATGACCAAAGGCATTTGCTACCGCGCATATCTGTTTGCTACTTTGCGACTATTAATTGCTACCGCGCATATTGCTTTGAGTGTTCCTGTCCGAGCGACATCTGCCAGCAAAGACTTGCACTACGTCAACAGTAGCAGATATTGCGATCGCAAATTCATAGTCCCCCTTGATAGCAAGGGACAGTAACTTGCGACCGCGCAAGTCGTTTTGCTACCGCGCACATTGCGCATTGCGATCGCAGCTTAATATGACAAAAGGCATTTGCTACCGGGCATATCTGTTTGCTACTTTGCGACTGTTAATTGCTACCGTGCATATTGCTTTGAGTGTTCCTGTCCGAACGACATCTGGCAGCAAAGACTTGCACTACGTCAACAGTCGCAGATTTTGCGATCGCAAATTCATAGTTCCCATTGGTAGCAATGACAGCCACTTGCTACCGGGCAGGTCTGATTTGCTACCGCGCACTTTGCGCTACGAGCCAGTCTGTGCCTGATGGTAGCAAGTCCGGTGGCTGTTCAGTGCGCGATGTGGCAAGCTATGCACAAGAGTAGCAAATGCTACTGTGCGACTGCCATTTGCTACCGCGCACTTTGCGCTGAATAGCCGCTGAGAGCAGAATGGTAGCAAAGTGAGTGGAAGCTGAGTGCGCGTTGTGCCGGGCTATGCGCAATGGTAGCAAAGAATCCCAGGGATAAGTCTGGAAAACCGACAGTTCCCCGCATATATGCTGGTGGTGCTACACCCGCCCATGCTTGACCATTCATTGATATATGCCGCACAACGGATGAACGTGCTGATACCTTCGATCCGGAATAACACGCCCACGCCAATTTACCGAAACTGGATATATCGCCTAAAAATGGATACAGCAGACAATTCAACACCCAGCCGAAACCACCTTACGACGTAAGCGAGCGCCCTTTAACTTTGTCGGTTCTCTCTCTCACATGTTGTTCGGCACAGTTACTGAAAACGAACTCAATACTTACAAGGAACAGGTACGAACTCTGTTACTAACATCTACGAAAACAATCTACCGTGTAAATGAACTTCTCACCACTACAAAAAAATCAGCAACAAGCGATCACCCATAACCGTAAAAGGATAAACGCCTTGCAGACAGCACTTCATAATGTAACCGCTAGTCTAACGTCGGCAATGCGCAAAGAAGAAAAGAACATTCGTTCACTGTGGTGCTACTATTTGGTAGAACATTGTCTGGTAACCCTGGAAAGAGCCGCAACAGAATATCACCGCCAGGTAACACGTTATTTGAGACAAAGACAGTCCCTGGAAATTAAACGTCTCACAGAAGAAATACTACCCCCAGATGATCTACACGCACTGTTGATACAAGCACAAGCCAAGGGTCACCTCGCACTACCGCCAAGGTGGTACTACTCGTCGGTAAACCTGCATACCTTATGGACAACGGCCGAAACATTAGTTCTACGTGCTCAGCTGCCGTTGCGAGACAGTGAGCCGTACCTTCATTATTACATTCGGTCATGGCCGAGTCCGTCATACTCAACATTCTTCACGCAAACATTAACAGTAAATAATGTCGCCTTGAGTACCCGAAACGGAGCGATATTTTCACCATCTTGGTGCACAGGTGACCAACCGTCAGTTTGTCGCGCGTGCCCTATGTTTTCCCGTCAACACTACCGGTGTAAAAGGGCTATTCTTACTACAGACACTAGCCTCGTTAAATTTTGCACTTTTAAAACAACAAAATTGAACGACTCATCTGTTTGGGAACCCATCCCCGGTGAATTCATTGTATCCACTCCGGGTGAGGCACCGTTGGCTCATTGTACTGGCACCCCGGAACGGAAATTGACACTCAAACCGGGGGTGTACAGAATTACACTTCCTGCGGGTTGCCAGCTCCGCTCACCCACGTGGACTATACAGGGCATGAACATTTACTCAAGTAACATTTCCGTGACGTCACAACCGGTGAGCACAAACTTTACAGACATTTTCAATACGGTCCCTAGCATCAAGTGGCCGGATCTCGCCCGTATAACGTCGTGGTCGCCTCTTGCACACCTGAAAAAAGTTGACCTTGAGCCACTCGAGCAACCCTCGCTGTTTCCGCCCCATGGATGGACTTGGCAATCCCGACTGAACATTTCCGTTTCTGTAATAATGTTGATAATTGTAATAGTATTATTAGGCATTGGGTGCTGTCGATTCCGCCTTACCGCTTCCGGTCAGTCCAGGGAACAGGTTCTTCTACCATGGAATATAATGTGCAGACCTAATCAGGCCGCGCCACAAGCCCCAAATGACAGACCTGTATCCACGGATAATGGTGCCGAAATGTAAAAAAGAGCCACCCCTGGGGACCTAGACCATAATAATGTCTCCCCAGGGGCGAGACGCCCGGGCGTCCGTGGTTTCCATGTGGATTTTTACAATTTTCTTAGTGTTAATTTCCAGTATAAAATCATGTAATGCACCAATTAATACATGAATGTATATCTGTCTATATATGTATGTCCATATATATATATATATTGGATAAGAATTTGATCTAATAGGCAGGGGATTTTGTATGAATGATTTATATCAACAGAGTTAGGCATCACTGGCCGAATCTTACCTGCCATTTAATTTTTTTTGTGAAGATATGTTTAAATACAAAATCTTAACCATGGAGTTCTATAATTTGTATTTTGTGTTCAAATGATAAATATACATTATATGAACGTATGTATATGTTAAAAAAAAAAAAGAAAACGAAAATTTAACAAATTTTCTTTTTTCTTTTTTTTTTGGTGGGAAATGTGCGAGTGTAAAGATTCGGCCTGAATAGTATAATGAAAATAGCTAAATTGTATTTTTTTCTATAATATTGCAGCTATGATAGGTGTATCCATAAACACGGATAACACAGTGTTTAATTGATCGTAATGTTAATGCATGCACGTGCTCTCTCCTGTTAATGATCTTAGTACCGAGCGACATTTATCCAATGCAACCTTAATGCCCTGATATATAGATTATGCCCATTATTGTGCTTTTTGTTATAGTTAATCATGGCTCTGATATTGTTATTGTTAATACTTACAATAATATTAAAATTAATAATATTAGTATAATTACAGGTACGCTCAATATTGTTCACAGTTTTGTATTTCTCATACCAGTATATCTCTTATAGTTTGCACGATTACATGGGTAAAGTAGCAGCTTAATTCTTATATCACCTACTATCGGTCATGACAGGTGTCACGTCTATATGTTTGTCCGGACGCTCTGAGTTGCCCAATTCTAATCAGACATCGCTTTGTAAATTCAGATCATGCGCCGCATATCTAAAAGCTGAACTATAAACGACCCCGCACCTGTGAGAGTTATCCAAGCAGAGCAAATACTCGCCCAGGGCGACCGCGATCGTGGCATCCCGACAAATAGATAGACCCCAGTCAGTTATGATAAGAGTTACTCATGCAGGTATCAGCTGTCTGGTTGCATCATACATCGCCGTAGGTTTTCTATAGCTATAGTGCGAGGTCAAACAACCGGGACCGTCCTATAGTTGGCCACTGGACTCCCCTCCCCGCTTCCCCCATGTGGGTTGGACTCCGCAGATATCGGCCAATTATAGGGCGAGCGAGGTTGATTGACATTATGCTAATTATGTACTGTTTAACAAGAGAGACTAAAAGGAGAGAGGTGGAGTTTTCTGTATGGAGTATATTGAATAAGAATAAACGTGCGGTGGACCTTATACAACGTCTCCATTTTCTGTGCGCCCAAACTTAACATGCGTGTGTCAAATGTTTTTTGAGTGGATATACATACTGAGCTCTGTCGTAGGCCTAACTTGTCCAAACGGAATTATTAATATCTGAATCGCGCGCAGACGAAATAATATTGTGTATTATATACATAACATCGGTTATTTCATAACGAGATCGTATTTGCAAGATCGCAAAGTGGTCCGAGATCGTAGTGGCCAGATACAAAGTGGTCCGAGATCGTCGGCCCAGTGGTCCGAGATCGTAATGTTCCGATCTGAAGTGGTCCGACTTCGTATGGGCCTAGATGTAAAAGGTCCGAGAGCTCCAGGTCACCATGACCTTATTTCAGGTTTCGGAGGAGATTTGCCTAGGACCTCCCTGGATGTATAGTTTGAAAAAAAAAGGTTACGATTTGTGCCCTGTTACGGCCGGACGGCCGGACAACCGGATTGACATAGAGAAAAAGGTGATCGCTATAGTCAGCTGAGCTAAAAACTTTTTTTTTGTTTTTCCTCTATCATGATTCTATCTACCCTAAAACTGAAATTTTAAATTTTCATTCAAAACATTACTGAATAAAAACTTTGGGATTTGTTTTAAATAAAGGGATTAATGATACATTAAAACCATATGCACTTAACTCCAACCTGTAAAAAACAAATCTCGAGCAAACATACAATACATCGTCTAGCGAATTTAGTCAAGCCAAAAGAAGTATACGCTCATCGAGCAGCTACAGGTTGCTGCGGTCAAGACCTCAGCCCTGTGCGCTCCTTAAGCACGTTCTCTGAGCCAACAGTCGCAGTGCCATGCCAAGCCAAGCAAGGAGCCATAGGGGGCGCCCTCTTCTCTCCAGGGTTGAAGTCCTTGTTAGAAAGCTACAGCACCCACAGCCACAAAGCCCGAAGCAACCCGCATTCCCTCTACCGATCCCAGCAGCGGAGACCCAGCCATGCCATTCGAGTGCCGAACTCGATCATTGTGAACGACTTTACTTCGAGACGCAAAGACCTTTTACTTGCGTTTTCGGTCATTTGGACCGTTTAACCAGTTTCCCAGTTATGCAAGTTAACAAGTTTTTTCTTCATCGGCATAGCGAATTGAGTATGACGCTTAGGATTGTGTGATAGATGTGGGATCCGGCCATCCAATTGAGCAATGTGTTTAAGAAATTACATGCGATACTGATAAAATAGATTATTTGTTTTTCGATGCATTATTTGTTTATATGCCATGGACCCATTTGAAATTACACTTGACCCCCCCCCCATGTTTTAACTCTCCCGTACGCTTCCTTCTACAAGCAGATAAACAAGTGGTTGCATGTCTAATTGAGTTTGATAATATAAAGCTCACTCAGTAAACATTGAATTATCACCAAATGTAGCATCACTGAAGACCAAATGGTTTCTACTTGCTATACTTTGTTTAATCAAATTATAAGTGATTTCAGTCATAATTACCTGTATTTAATAGGCCCACAGTGACCCCGTTCATGAAAAACAATATGGCTACCCCTGATAACATCCTCATCCAAGGTATAGGAGTAGTTACGGCGGACGCAAGGAAGAGAGACAATGAGATGTTGAGCTCTGAGTGGCGTATGAATCGCTTGTGGAGTCCTCCGCCGAGAATGGAACCGCTGAGTATCCCTACGCTGGTGGCAATTAGTGCAAGTGACATCTGTTCTATGTTGACGCCAACCCTGTCTCGTTGGTCAGAAAGTGTACGACCGATAAGTTCCTGATAGAAGCCCTGCAAAGTAAGTTATACAAGGAAAATATATTCGGGAGGTTACAATTTGGAATTCAGAATTTCCAAAGCACTTATGGGTTTGTATTGATTTTAAATTTAGAATGAATCTTTAAATGCCTCACTGCTTTCTGGTTGTTATTAATTTATGATTTGTGTCACAGTGTATATATCCCCTATATATTCCCTGTGATTCAGGCGTGTTTTATGAAAATTTATTCTTGCATACATTGGCCAGTTTCGATACCATGCACATACTTTGTTGCTGAGTAGGTTGTTTCCAGAGGTCTGAAAACTATTTAATCTGTTTGTGCAGATGCACCATCCCCCCTTGTTTATCTTAGTTGATGGAGCATCTTATTCCCAACGGTTACATTTTCGAGATTACTTTACATCCAGGTATAAATTAAAACCCTCGCGGATAAAAAAAACGGTTTAACAACCACAGTTTATGGTTTTGATGTAGTCTACACTCTACAGTAATCTAGCATAAATATTAACTTGATTTACTTTGAACTTACAGAAATCCCTGTTACTATTTCAAAAATATTGTATAATTATACTTTTGCCATTCCATTTACGACAATATATATTGACTTATTCACATTTCACTTATATACCGGCAAAATAATTATATATATATATGTGTGTGTGTGTGTGTGTGTGTGTGTGTGTATTGATACGAATGAAGAATTCGCCACTATGGTCCATGATTGTGATTGCATGTGGCCGGTCGGACCTGGTAGCTATGAGATCACCAATGTCGCTCCTGAGCACTAAGACTCTTATGTTTATAACCTTCGGGGCTTGTAGGTTTTGTCGACGTTGGTTTGTTGGTGTGTGGTCCAGCTACTAACTTTACTCATAACAGTCATGAGGGAATGTGATAAAAAATGTGGAGGGTTTTGGAACCACTAAAAATTTTATTACACCATATCTTATCTTACTATATTACATTTTGCTGAAATGTTGAGACCACTGAGACATAGGGAATTCAAGATTCACAAGTACAAAAGAAACTTTCCTTTATCAGGATTAACTTGGTGCATTTTAGCTCGAAACATTTTGTGTTCAAGCTTTTCTCAGAAAAACCGAGGAATCTGAAGACAAAAATAAGGGGGAAAAAGAAACAGAGATATGATCTGAACCATCATCACAATGTTTTATCATTATAATAAAAACTGCATAATAATAATAATAATTAATGTAAATAAGAATATAATGGTATAATGCGTTTGCTGACCAGGGAAATTAAGGCTAGCTTGGTGGGCCTTCCTGTTCTCTTACAATAAATTGGTTTAGGCGTAGACATATCAGAGCTGGATCTGTATCTGTCAGGGAAGACATATGACATGTGCTAGAGCCCCCTGGCCTCTTGGCAGGAAATTGACCACGGCATGCTCGAACTAGCGATATTGAGTCTGAGGTATATATATATTTTAGATATATATATATGTATATATATATAATATATATATATATATATATATATATATATATATATATTTAAAGCGTTGAAAATCTACCCGATTTTCGACAAATCGATTGAATCACTCGTGTTACTCGAGGGTAATTAACTTTGTTGAATTGTATACTTCCCTTTCAGTTATTAATTCTAGGCAAAGCACATCAAGTTAGTGTAATAGGCCTATAGTGCAACCAGAGTTATTAAGTTAATGCTAAGTTTTCAAAAGAATGGATCATTTAATGTTATGTATTTCATGTACAAAATTATATAGATAACATTAAACAAACTTTCATACAGAAATTCAGTACACTTTGAAAAAAAAAAAAGATTTTTAAATGCCCTAAAAATTATGCATTTGCATTCAAATACAATGAATGATTTCCAAAGCATTTCTTTTGCATTTGCATTTAAAAATTATCTGAAAGCATAGCATTCTTGATAGCAACATTGTATTTGCATTTGCATTTAATGCAGCAGACCGCATTTGAACTCAGCTCTGTATTAAGTGAAAACATAATAATTTATCTTCAGCGATGTGGTCATAGGGAGCGAAACCATTTATGAATATCATAAACTCAGGCCCATACCACAAGTTTATATAGATCGCAGGAATCGATGAATTCCCTAACATGCGTTTGGCAAGAGGCGGCTGGCAGGGAGTTATCCAGTGGAAACAGGGAACTGTGATGTAATTTGGTTGACTTATTGCAACAAAGAAATCTATATAAGGTAATAAATGTATGACATTTTGGTTTCAAATCTCTAATGGGAAATTCTTTTCCAGCGGAGCGGGGGATATAGTCATCTGTCGTGCCGTCCGTCCTCAAACAATTTTATTCGACGCATTATCTCAAAAATTTTATCCGATCAACTTAAAATTGTAGTATCAGGTGCACCTTATGGGTGTCAAGAGCTGATTAGGTTTGGGTCACACTTGACTGATTTTTGGATTGTTTATGAATTTTTATACAAACTTATTACATTTCCTATTTGACACTATTTCTCATAACGTTTTACTGGGATCTACTAATATAACTTCTGAGAATTAATCAATATAATATCTCGCTTAATTTTGATTTAAAGCAAAATCAACGTATATTTAGTTAGGTCAGAGGTCACCAAACTTTGGTGGGACCATAGTGACTTACAAAAGAATCTTATGGAATGTCATGAAACTCAGTATAAATATTTACCAATAGAGTTTCTCACCTGAATTACATTCTCATTAAAATTCAGGCATATTTAATGAGGTCAGAATCGGGAAAGGCATATGAACAATATTGTCATTAAGGCTCATAAATGTCTTAATATTTTGAGCACATTGAAGTACAAACTGCCAAGACACACATTGGAACGACTTGTCGACCGATATAAGAGTATATGGACGTGATATAAGATGGCATACCGCGGTACCCAGCGGATACATTAGATTCAGTACAGTAACGAGCGGCATGTATTTGTGTGAGCGCCTTGAGGGGCATTAGTAAACAGTCAGTCTTTGAAGAGACTGGAAGGGAGTAGGACAAACCACATGATTACATTATTTTATAAAATTATCAATGCTTTTGCATCTAATTACTTCATTACTAGAATTAGTTACTACTCGTAGCCGGTGATTTAATTTATCGTTTGTTCCGATTGTTCACAGAACCAATAGGTTCTGGAAATCAGTTTTCCCTTCCACTGTATTGCTCTGAAATAATTTGGAGAAACTTTGAAAAGCAAGTGCCGGACCCCTTCTTATTATAAACAGGAAAACAGAATCTGAAATATCTTACTCGCAAGACTTCCTTTGAATAAATTTGCAATAAATGAACATTTATTCAAAATCGGGCCGGTGTCTTCCCCATGTTGTGACTGTAGGCATTTAATGAATAGAACGAACATTACCTGCTGTGTTGTCCCCTGTAGTCCCATATTAATAATCTCTTTTTTGTCCCCTCTGTAACTGTCAAATTCTCTTTGTGGGTCGAATTATGTCCAACACATATAACATTTATTTTGTTGCATGGATCATCGACACTCTCGGATGAAATCAACACTCGCTTATTGTCATATATACGCAGGATTTATATCATTTCAACCAGGGGGTCTTGTATTTTGCCGTGGCAGCGGTACTTGAAGATTTTCATTTTGCCGAATGCACTTTTTAACCACAACTAATCAGGATTCAATTAGTTCTTCGATAGTTGTTTCCTACTTACAATTTAAATTTTGTTTCGTTTTTCCGTATATTCATGTGTGTAAAAGACTTGATTGTAAATGGCATGACTATTTCGGTCATTCTGATCTGCTGTATATATGTATCAAGGTATTTAATTCTTGTTTATGTATTTGTTTTATACTGAACAAGTCGTCTTCTAGATTTACAAAGCTACATGGTCGATTCAGTTGCAATCAAAATGTTTGAAACAAAACAAAATTTTAAATCCAATTTTTTTGTTTTCTTAAACGTTTTAAAGTTATATGAAAATATATACACATATCTTGAGTCGTTTTTGAGGTTGTATCTTTATCGTCTTTTCTTCATCTAATTTGTTTTATAAAATTGGCTGATATAACGATGTTTTTAATAGCCTATAACTGCGCTACTGAGTATGATATAAAAAAACACCATTTAGGTTATGAAACATATGTGCAATATTTGAAATATCTACTATGGGTGGTTTGTGAGACTTACAAATTGAAATATATATCTTGTGGATAGCATACATGCATGGTACAAGCTATAATTGCAATAACTGCCAATCTACGTATCGGAGTATATCCAACACGAATTGAAACCGGCCGATACCAAGGTATATCTCTCGTTTATTTCCGGGGAGGTTGAACATCTTCTCTTGAAATGTAATAAACACAGGTCGATTAGAAAGGCATTCGGGAAGCAAGTCAGTTATATACTAAATAATGATTTCAGAAATTTTAATATATTGATGAACTGGTATTTTACTATTTAACATCGACGCTGTCGATTTAACTGTAGGATTTGCATCAGAATCGTTTCGTAACCGACAATGATGTGTATTAATTTCAGATGATTAACAAAACTACTGGGCCGTAACGTTAATTATTTTATCATGGTGCTTTCATGTATTGTGCTTCATAAGCCCTGGAGGCTGGATGTGTTGATATGAATGTATAAAACGGGGAAAAAAAATATGAACATATTGAACTAATACTACTAGTAGTATTTAAATAGTAAATCCAACACAGCAGTCAAAAACACACACGCCCTCACACACAAACGCACACACACATCCGTAAACAATATAGTTGCCACCCAGGGTGCGAGAATATAAACAGAGCATGCATCACGGATAACTTTATTTATAATTAAAGAACAAACGAAGTTTTTTTTGGACCCATGATTTATCAGTCAATAAGTCATACAGATATGTGCAAGCATCGAACAGTCCATGCATAAATGAATATTTAAAAGGAACTAGAGTAACAAAGCACAAACGTACGGAATTCAATCGTACCAGACGGGTCAACATGTAAATTATCACACCAAACATGTTGAGCTTACAAAGAAATAATGTAATGTTTGTCGAACAATGCTTCCTGTACAAATACAATATTATGTTTGAATAGTAGCAAGGCGGTTGGACTTGTTTCTCTTCTTAAAACCACATAACTAATTGCCTGGTACTGACTGGTCAATACAGCTGACATAAAACCTTGTCGACTGGAGCCCCGACACATGGATGCTGAGCCAAGCCGTACTCACCAAACTGCTCAGTAAAAGATGCACATTCCTCACCAGGATACCTGCCGCCCTCTCCCTGAAGCCACTGTAACCAGGTTCCACCGTGACCACCTTCCCAATCCCAGCTTCCACTGCCTGACTGAGTCAATGCTACCCAGGCCTCTTCGCCTGTTATTTACAAAATTCTGATATTACACAAAAAAAAACCGATTAATTGCATTTAAAAGTGGTTAAAACATAGAATTAAAATAGATTCTATAAACATGTGCATTCATTACCAGTATTTTATAATTTTTAATTATGAAATGAACAATGGCCTGTGAAATGAAGTATGGCCGTCAGAAGTATATACTAACATTATCTAAAAGATATAGAAAATAGGTATAACTTAAGTAGTAGGTAACATCTTAACTTAAAATGTAAACCGTGTAATTCACATTACTATTTGTGACTATTTCATATTTTTTATTATTTATCGTTTATATTAATTTTGATTTTAATCTTGTTACACGGATGAAATAAAAAAAAATCAATCATTATTATCTATGAAAATAACCATACACAATCATACACCTATACAAAAACCTATAAACACGTCCAATCACCCCCCCCCCCCCAACACACACACACATATATATATATATATATATATAATATAATATTAAATAATATAAAATAATATAAAACATGTATACGTATTTAGAATATAAATTCATGTTGACCACATGTTTTGAAAATAAATTCATTCTTCCATGGTGAAAAGCCTGAAGATTTATATGAATCAGAGGTCCTCACAAGATTACAAAAAACCTGATATTTTTCCTGAACTTCTGAAAAAGCATATTTTTTATCACCAAGAAAACGAAATTGTGAACAACATTTTCATCAGCTGGTAATTTAGAATTCATTTAATCGTCTTAATATCTATGCATTTGGAACTTCCTTAATGAATTACGATTTAATGCAAACATATGGGAGACAAACCGAATGCTATTTCTACCACTTTTGAAATACGTGCGATACGAACTCTACATTCCTTATGCAGAGTCTGAAAATATTCAAAATCCATTTGATCCTGAGTCTGTTGGTTAGAAAAGCACTTGCCGTAGACCGTCTCAAGGTGCTGGCACAGGGCCAAGATTCCCCGATCATTGATTTTTACCAATGACCGCGGAGCATTTCAGGTTATTAGCGAAGTTTGAACGGTTGCACAAGCAGTGGTACAATAAAATTAGTTCAATGACTGTACTCTGTCACACCAACTTGTATTCATCTCCTTTCAGAGATGATTGTCTTAAAATTTTGATTTTATATATTTATGAACAAGTTTCCTAGAAAGCTGCACATAGAGGTGACAACTTATATGAAAATAAAGAATTTTAAAATTAGTTTTCATTTTATGTTTTAAAGCTATTTTTACTTTTTTTTTTCAATTATCTGACAGATGTGTCCCTGTAGGAGTAGCAATTTGTTTTAGCTGGTGATATTTTTTAAAGGGGTTTACATGACATCATCTAATCAGCAGCCGTTAACCGAGACTGATTTACATGTGACCAGTGACCTTGACCGCCATAAGTTGGACTGATATGTTGTAAAATGTAGACTGATTTCTCATATTAAAAATAATTTTGTTTCTTAAACACTGTGTAAAGTAGGGGTTTTAACCCTAAGAAAAAATCTTTTGACAGATAACAACCTAAGACAATCTGTGTGCCAATGTCGAAAGCTTCCTGATATGTCCGGATGATGGCGCCACTTGCTCCTTGCTTCATATTTTGACAGTGGTCCATAGCCGCACTGAAATTTGTGAGTCCCATTCCGCTGGCAACGGCAATACAACGAGATCCAACCTCAACAAACGGTGGTTCACAGGAAGTGGCTAAAGGAAGAAACCAATCTGTGAAACCGATCATTTGTAAGGTGCAATATTAAATGGTGATTAGGGCGCTGAAGTGTTCCGACAATATATTTCTAATTTTAATTTAATTTTAATTAATTAATTTTCTTATTTTTAAACTGACTTTCCCACAGAAAAAAACAAACAAATATCCTTTAATATATTTTTCAAGGAATTTTATCATTCTTTAAAAGGAACAACCCCCCAACCCCCCCCCCCCCAACAAAAAAAAAAAGAAAAACGGACATACAAATATACTTTTAGATTTTTCAAACACAATTTTCTTGCATGGCCTTGCCTTCCTTTGATCATATACTGTCATATTACTCAATCATGCGTAGAAAGAGGAAAGCAAAACTTCAGCCAGGTCTATGGGGGACGGGTTTTCTGTTGGCCGGTTTCAATAACGTACTTTATCAGATGACGCTGTGATAGATCATTCACAGCAAAAAAAATGTCAAATTGCTAAGGATTTAATGGAAAATATGCGAAATGACCCTCTTAGGGCAGAACTGGCATCGTACTCGATACTTCAGTGCTAATAAACAAAAAAAAACATGCATTTCAGGTCCGTGGCCACAGATGAGTTGCGTCACAATGATTTAAATGTTTAGTACCATCCATCATTTAGTATCTTCCATCAGTTATAATAGGGAAGTTCTGTTTTAATTTCTGTTCATGTATAGACAATGTCATGCTAAAATGAAATAACGCACGCTCACGTGAGCTTGAGCGTCTTCTTCAAAAGACACATATATATTGCAAGCGACGTTTTTGAGAGTAATTGAATAAAGTTGATTTCCGAAGAAACTTACCGTATGTGTTGTTTCCAAGTCCCGAACTTTTCTAAAAAAAGACGATAACACACATGTAAAATACAGTTTTGTTATAAATTCATTTTTCAATTTATTGCAAATTCAGGTTTAACTTTCCATTTTACTTCAGTAGATTTTTGTATTCTAATTTTATTTCGTTTTGTCCATTTATCCACCTACCAATATGTTTGGCTGTTAATTCGGCGTTTAGAAATGGGAATCGTTCGTGGTAGAACTTAAAAATTATTAAAGCGTCAAGTCATGTCAGTCCATTGGATAGGGCAGTGATTAGTGCAATTTTTGGCAAAAAGTATTTGAAGATACATACATGTGCACCTTGTATGATAATATACAGGGCCTGTAAATACGTCCCTTTAACCTATATATAAAAGAACCGGAGTCATTGTAATTATAAGGGAAGCTCACACTCACCCGCACCTACTGTACACACACGTGAAATCACACTGTCTCTTTCATATTGCTGCTGTTTTTATATGTATATTGTGATAATTCACATTTACATAGTATGTTTGAATTATGTTTATTACAACATACTAATTATTGAAGTTTTTGTTACGAACAGGAATTGCTTGACTGTAAGCTGGCTCAATCATTTTAAATCAGTACTGAATTTTGTATCTCCTGCACTTGTTTTTAGTGACTTTTATTGGAAGAAGTAATTTGATGATGCCATGTTTATTTCACGTATTAGAAGGAATAAAGACATTGAGTCGCATTTTACATTGTACCTTGTATTTGCTATATTTAGAAATTAACTTAACGAAGACCCTTGATCAGAATACTTTCCCCGTGTTATGTTGGTATTTTGCTATATTTAATTGAAATTACAAGAAATAATACAAACTTACCTTGGACACACGGAAACACAGAAAAGACCATATAACGAATCGAAAAGATCCATTTAAAGGACCAACCAAATCCTTATAAATACCAAAATGAACCAATTAAGAACCCTATGAAAAACCTCAAAGAACCATATAAAGAACCCTAACAATCGTTTAAAGAACCCTCGAGAACCCTATTATTGTAATTCAAATGTTCTTGAAAGAACCCTTCATAACCCTTCAAAGAACCCTTCGCAGTGTTCCTTAAAAGAAAACCCTGGATTGGGTTCTTTAAAGAACCTGTAGGGGTTTTGCTAATGGGACAAGTTTAAACCATTAGGGGTTCCATAAAGAACTTCATGAATATTGTTTATTTCATTTTTAGTTTTATTCAGGTTGCATCAGTATTCTCTACTGCGAACCCCTGCCCCTCATAATACCTTAGCCTGTTTTGATTACCCTGGGGGCATCTTTGACAGTTACAGGTTTAAGAGGGTCATCTTCTTCTGAATCATTGACACTGTCACCCCGTCTTCAGTGTTATTGACCAGTGACACAATATCAGTGGTCATCGGCTCTGTTTCTGTGGGCTCTATGTTATATAGCATACGGGGTATTCCTCCGCGTTCACGGCGGTGAGCGCCGGACAGTGTCTTAATAATGTCCCTGACCTCGTTGTCCACCTTGTCTGACGTGTTTCCACAACCTGTTTGCCAACTAAATGATGCAAACTAACTCAATAAGGGGGACAAACTGACATAATCAATGGGTCCGGCGAAGGGCAAGAACAATGGATTTGCGCTGTGGTTGACATTAATGGAAAATAAAGTTTGATTACTGAGAAAATACGTCGATATCTTTGTTTGTGTTGTGAAATGTCATATCGGATTCGGAATCCAAGGTTGTCTGTTGCCCAAGGCTAATTTCTATCGTTAAATTTATAAAAAGAAACTGTCGAATTGCAAAGTTTTCGAATATTTAAGGGTCGGAATGTTAAATCAATATTATATATATACTAGTATATATATATATATATATATATATATATATATATATATATATATATCGAGGCCAAGATTAGAATCTGGTCCAATTTAACACTGGGCTGGTCAAGATTAAAATTTTGATCATATATACTAGTATATAATATTGACTCTGCACAATGGACTTAAAAATAAACTAGACACAACTGATGTAAGAAAATAGTACATGATGAAAATATGATAGTTATTACACAAACCTGGTTGAATGATGATGATGACTATATAAATGCTTTTTTAGATTAAACAAGATGTGGTAAAGCAAGGGGAGAGTTGGGAAGAGGTAGGGTTTAAGTATTTGTGCACAAAACCACTGATGTTGGTTGTGATGAAGAAGGTTATATAAAACACAATTCTCATTAATTTGATTCTAAAGAAAGGTACTTTAAGAGTATTGAAGAATATGGTTATAGCATGGTGTTATATTGCCCCGAGGGGTTCCCCCTTTAATGAAAATGGGAAAATGAAAGTGATGGGATCATTCGACTAGAAAGCATGATCACATTGCCAGAATATGGTGATTTAGATTTTATTATTATGGGAGACTTTAATACCAGAAAGGGAAAGTCAACCGATATAATTGAAAATGATTCATTGAAATACCTTGAATTAGACACCTATATATTGGGAATTACATGTAATGTACCAAAGGTATCAAAAGATTGCATGTGTACACAAGGAATTCGGATATAGTTTACAGCAGTTGCATTGTGAAACAGATTTACTTATACTGAATGGCAGGATGAGTCAAGATATACTTTTACTTGTATAATACACAGTGGATGCAGCGTGGTGGACTTTATTATAAGTAGCCAGATATTTAGATTAATACAAAGTTCTAAGATTTTTAATTGTGGCATCTCTGATCACTTTCCTGTAAGATGTATGCTTAACAATGACATAATGGAAGATAAGGTGACGAGGCATTACAAACGTACCTTGAATTAAGAAAATGGGAAAAATATAAGATTTCTACGATGGATTTGGATATTACAAATATTTTATGAATCCTGATAAAGCAGGTACAATATTCACAGAGACCTTCAGAGACTCTCTACAAAGTGAAAAGTAAGGAACTATGAAAATAGATAAGTATTACAACCAGGTCGGTGGGATGATGAATGCAAATTTATAAAAAAAAATGATAAATACTAAGCATTAAATATATAGAAAATCCAGAGCTATAAATGACCTTAACAATTATAAGCATGCAAAAAAAAACCCAAATCTGTAAGGTAAAGAAAGAGAAGAGATTAGCTAATGAGGCAAAAAAAGTATTAAGAGCATCAGATATGAATACTATGTGGAAGAACATAAAAATGATTAATAGAATATTATAAAAACATTTTATAAAAATAAAGTCACTTTACAATGAGTTATTTTTTTATATTTTTAGGTGGAGGTAACTGCCTTCATTTTGAATGCTTACTTAACTACATATATGTACATCTGCAGAATTCCATTCGGGTTTCGGAATACGTGACATGGCAGTATCACTCGCTTCCTCTGATTTATATCCTGGCGTTAACCAGGCCCGGTGACTATTGCACCTGCAGGCCCTTGGTGTGTAATCATCCCCATTGCTGGGTCATACAACCGAGGAGCCCCCGAAAGGCGCACTCGTTTGTGAGTGAAACACGGCTGTTGGGCACGGCCTTCCCATTAAGCCTGCAGAGCACTCACCCTAGGTAGGGGCCGACCGTGAAAAATCTCACCGCCTCGGCCGTGATTCGAACTCACGATCTCCCGGCTTTCATTCCTGCACTCTTCCCCTGAGCAACAGAAGCCGGTTAAGACAATTATTTTTTTAATAATTAAACTATCAAACAAATAAAATAACTGTCTCGTCTAAAAAAAGGAGACAGTTATTCAATTTATTTGATAGTTTAATTATACCAATATTGTTGTATGGGTCCGAGATGTTATGAGAGGGGATGAAATTTTAGAAAAAAGTTCAGTATAAATATGGTAAAGAAGTCATGAAATTAAGTTCAGCTACATCTAATTTAGCTATTCAGGGATAATGTGGTAACTATCCATTGTATGATAATCAGGTAATCAAATGTATTCATTAACAGGTTAAATTAATCTTATATCAAAGTGCTAGGTACCCAAAGCACATTTACAATATATGTTACATAAACTAGATAAAAAGTGAAATATAACATGGGCAAAAAAAATTAAACATATATTTATCAGTGCAGGATACGGATGAGTATGGACGGCACAAGATGTAGGGGACTCTAATTTTTTTACGAGGATTAATAATAATAGTAAGAGATGTGGTTATGCAAAACAGGTATAGAGATGTTCAGAAAAACTGTAAATTGGAACTTTTTATTAGTTTTGAATCATTGAATGCTTAAGAGAAATATCTGGTTTGTGTACCAAATATAAAACAAAGACCAGTACTAGCTCTATTAAGATGCTCAAATGATAACTTGCTGGTAGAAAAGGACAGACACATTAATGGATAGAGAAAAAAAGAGTTTGTAGGTATTGTATTGAATATGGTATAAATGAGATAGAAGATGAATATCATATTTTATTAAGATGTTTATTGTATGTTGATTTAAGAGAAAAATATTCGAAGAAAGCACGTTATAAGACATCAACTGAAAACTTCTTACATATACTCAAGTCTGATGATAATATGGATGTCTGTAATTTAGCAACATGCTTATAAGAAGAGGGAAACAGCTGTTTAGATATAATGTCAGCAAATTATATAAATATTCATATAATATATTCCTATTTCATATATTCTAGGGCCATAATTATCTCTGTAAGTAGAAACTGAAAACATCAATACTTAAATGGTTTAACAGTTTGCACTTTAAATGCAAGAATTTTCCTAAATATATAAATGCTGCATTATATAAGATCTGTACTGTAATGGTCCACTGAACTGTTACAAATCTTGATTTATATTCCCTTTAAGGATACGGAGGTAAGATAACTCCAGCTTTTATTTCAGTATATATTTATAATTTTATATTCCTCTATAATTAATTTATTATATAATTTTATTATATAATTATTTACATATCTTATATTATATCAAACTCTTGATATGTAACGGTAATTGTTGAATATTTTTGGGCACACAACATTTAATGAAGATGTATGCATATGTCTTTGTTGTGTTTTTTTTTTTGCGTTAAAAGTCAAATTGTGTGCATTCACTGTCTATTATATTTTTACATCCAGAGTTTAATTTAGTATCCAGTCAATCCCAACATTTATGAGAAACCTTAGCCAGACAGTTAATTTTGTTGATTTAGTTATTTGTGTTTATATAAAGTATGTTTATTTAACCGACAGTATTCAGATATGAATTGCTTAATTGTTAAAAAAGATTTTGAATAATGTTGAATAATGTTTGGAACTGTTTATGCCCTGTGGCCATTTTACCTGAATAAAGTTCTGTTTTGTTCTGACATTGTATTGTTATAATTTAGACATGTGATGTGACACAATTGTAATGTAACATTCCTTAGTGAGAACTTAATTTTGTTGTCTTTTTATAAGACAGACAGGTGAAAAATAAACCAAAAATGACCCTGATGCCCATGCATAGTCGTCAAGGCTGCAACACCGCTCAACAAAAATAAACGTTCTTGTATCTTATGACATTGATTAATATGAAGAATATTTCCATATTGTTGTCATCTATTGCCATATATAGGCGAGTGCCAA
This sequence comes from Sipunculus nudus, assembly GCA_026874595.1. Classification (NCBI taxonomy): domain Eukaryota; kingdom Metazoa; phylum Annelida; class Sipuncula; order Golfingiida; family Sipunculidae; genus Sipunculus; species Sipunculus nudus. The sequence goes on along the minus strand of CM049321.1, from coordinate 3,253,021 downwards.
GTAAGACTTGAGTTGACCGAGGAATTCGTGGGTCTTGCCTCAAAGAAATTCCGATATGTGACGTCTATTTACATAAGAATCTTTTTTAAACATATGCAAGAAAATTCTGATCCCACACACACAGGCTGTTCGCTTATGTTTATATCCACTTGTTAGCTACGTGTTGGGGCCGTCAAAATATTCCAAACACATCCATCAATGACATTTGGCGGCAAGTCAGACGGACACGAGTTTTGCACAGGTCCTTTTGTAACTCGCGACCCTTCAACTTCCACAAATATGCGACCAAACATAATTGGTTCCTTGGATTTGTCGTTGGTCATAATTGCTGTGTTTACTAACAGCTTGCAGTTTAACAGGCTGATACATCCGTCACAGGGGTTGGGGGGGGGGGGGGGTATAAGATCTTTTCTTAACAGAAATTACCTACAATTTATTAATATACCAACATATACTCAAAGTTAGCAAGAAATCACATGTGTTTAAAAAAAACAGTAGGTGAATAGCTAGCTTTAAAGACAACAGAAAATAAATAAAACTTACCTTGCAGTTACGAAATGTATAGAGGTCGACCCCTTGAACTGATGCAGTGGTCGACATATCGTTCAGTTTATACAGAGTGCATTCTGCATCATATGGATCCCATACAAACGAATTGCACTGGAGTGAATCGAGTAAACACCTGTTCGCGCATTCTGTAGCAGACGACGCCGGCGGTTGGCCTTTGAAGTTGCCGGTGTCAACCTCCGTGTCAGGTGACCGGCAGAAGGTTTTACTCCTGGTGGTGAAACCATGAACTAATATCCAGGTCACGTGACACAAGAACACAAGCACTGCAAGAACATCATCCATTATAATGGTTTGCATTGTATGAGCGAGGGTTTTAAAGTCGAGATATTTGCGAATGGGGTAATTATCTCGAAAATAAAATTATCATGAATAAGACTTCAGATCAATGCAAGTGAACAAATATTTATTCGGTAGCTTAAATGGCATCTAATCTTCAGCAATTTGCAAAAAAAATAACTCACAAACTGAATCAATGTTAACCAGTAATGTACCGGTACATCAAAGAACCAAGGCGTTGATTAAATCGTTATCGATTTTTAAACTAATAATCGATTCATTTCGATTATTATGATTTTGAGTGTACCATATCCTGAGGTCCTCTGTAAGTGCTCAATTTTGACTTAGTGGTTTGTAATGTTGAAGCTCTTTATCGCGCATGCGCCTAAATCAACTGTGAACGTTCGCTGGTGGACCACTCAACCCACAGAGAAACATAAATGGCGGCGACAAACAGAGGAAGAGCTACATTTTTGTTTGCTGATATTTACCAATATCTGCTTTGGTTAAATTGCTCTTATTTTTTTTTAATTCTGATATTTACTAATTAATTAAGAAATAAATCGAGAATCGAATCGAAGGTAAGAATCGAGAATTGAATCGAGTATAAGGGCCCTCACAACGTTTACTCACAGAGAAATATAAGACATATTTGAGAACTTAATTGAGGTGTTTCCCTCATACTCTGATTACACTCTCTCAATGCGTCTACATATCCATCTGGATGCCGGGATAATTTTTGTCTACTCTAGTTCTTTTTACAAAATCGTATTGCTGCCATCTTGTAAATTTTTATCTCGTACGTACGACATATTATCTCCATACGTACGACATATTTTTCCTTACGACCGACATATTATCTCCACACGTACGACATATTTTCTCGTAAGTACGATATATCATCTCGTACTTACTTTATATTATCTACATATGGACGACATATTATCTTCATGCTTACGACATATCCTCTCCATACGTTCTACATATTATCTCGAATGTACGACATATTATTCAATTACGTGGGACATATCATCTCGTACCTATACGACAAAATGAGACTTAGGTGTCTGATCCAGAGGCCACACAGACTGGAATGTCGACCTGTTGGGACGGTCATCGTCCATGTGGAGTTACTTATAATCCTGGCACTCTGTCACACTATATAAAACAAAGTGATAATAACTTACGGCACAAGCTCCTCCGGGACTTCATATTGTACCCTGAAGATAAGATGAGACTCAGCCTACTGTTTAAAACAATTCACCAGCTTTACATGAAATATATCCCAAAATGAGATACCATATCCATTGGATGTTTCGCGTGATCGTTGTTGTCATGGTGATGACCTCGAGTTTATTTGGCTACTCAGTTGTAATCCGCTGATCAAACCCGTAACCAATGATGAATCAGATTTGACCCGCGGTTACCGACCACTACTATAGTTTATCGACTTTGTACAGACACACTTTGATTAAGGGTCATTTCATTGATTATTACCGTGCACCGGGGGAAATGGTCAAATATCACCATCACTCATTTCCACGCTGTCTAATCAACATATTACTGGATGTAATTCTTTTCCTCATGATCAGCATGGGATATCAACATTTTATTATGCGCGGAACGATTCGGGGAAAAATCGTGAATCGTACTCCGGTCATTTTCATCTCTGTAATAAATGACAGTGAGGGCATGGTACTGAACTGCTGTCACGAAACTTTTCATTGGCACGCCTCGGTAGTACTTCATTTAATTTATTTATTTTTATTTTTGGTCTTGCACTGTTGTGAAGGATGCTAAGTGTCTCCCGTGGGTCCACTTTAAGTAAATTCCTATAAAGTCTGCGAATATCACTTAGCCACCTATCAGAAACAACGCCAATGAACTCGGCCCATGTAAACTTACTCCATGGAAAACCCATTCCGCCAAATCCCGGCTGCAGTCTCGGTGACCTGTCCGAATGCAAGAACGGCTAATATGCTAGAATTAAATAACAACGTCTTGATGAGGGAGTTACAGAATTAATTTTATAGGGACTGAAATTTACTTGTAGTCAAACCATGATAGTGTGGCGGCTAATGGAAAAATTGTGCAAATTGTGATAAAAGTACCAAATTTGGTACAGTTATAGTATTGTACACTGGCTTTCGTTTAAGAAATAGTTCCACGATATATTTATGGTATTTCACGGGTGGATCCTGCAATTACTTTGGGGGTACCGATGAATAAATTAAATAATTGATAAATAATGTCTAAACTAAAAGTGTTCAATCAAGGCCTTTATTTTGCAGTACATGGAATACAGAAGTCTGCTGATGCTAAAACTTAACTTTCAAGTGAAGTTAATTCAGTTTAACAAGCGACCAGATTAATAGAGCAGGATGTATTTATTTATCAAATATTGTGCAGAGCTAACGCGATTTAGCACGCCTTTTAAATTTTGTTAACATGTATATATCGCAAACATGTTTCATGTTAATTATAACAAACTGTAGGCTTACCATTAAGTGAATAATTCACTTAATAAAGGGTATGGTGACAGCATGAATTATTACATGGATATAATTGTAACTATTTATGTTTGTCAATCAGCTTACTAAAGAGCAAATTATTTATTCAGTAAAATGTTTCGGAACTCTGCCGATCTACTTTTCCTGTTCATAAGAGGGCTCTAGACCTATTGAATTACAGACCTGTCAGAATTCCAATATGACCGCCACAGCCCAATCGCTGATTTTCTTTCGCACGTGATAACTCAAAAACAACAACATACTTTAGCTTTCCCAAATTCACAGGGATGATCGATACATACGAGGGCTTCAGACCTTTTGAATTACAGACTTGTCGGAATTCCAATATGGCCACCAGATCATAATGGGTGATTTTCTTTCGCACCGGATATCTCAACAAGAACATGCTTGATCTTTATCATTTTCTCAGGGATCATTGGTGCCTATATGGACACAACCGCTTTCCAAAAACAGACCTGTCAGAATTCCAATATGGCTCCCAGAGCACAATTGGCGATATTCTTTTAAGCACGATATCTCGACAACACAAGCTTGATCTGTCTCTTTTACACAGAGATGATTGGTACCTATAAGGGCTCCATCTCTATCGAATTGCAGACCTGTCGGAATTCTAATATGGCCACCAGAGCACTATCGTTGATTTTCTTTTGCAACAATATGCTTGATCTTTCTCAAATTCACAGGGATCATTGGTGCCTATGAGGGCTTCTGGCCTATTGAAATACAGACGTACTCTAAATCAAATATGGCCAACAGACTACAGTCCGTGATTTTCTATTGCACACATTATTTCAGACATATCTTATTTAATATTTTTTGAACCAGTAGTATTTTTTCCCTCATGCATATGGATAAAAACCTGTTTCTGTTTGTCATATTTTTTAACTTAAACTTAATTTTTCCCCTATGTAAACTAGTCCAGCACTAGCAGAAATGCTAATGCAGAAATAGCAACATGGAATGCACATGGACTTAAGAACAAAATTAAATCAGCAGAAGTTAAAGAGTTGATAAATAATCACAGTATAGTATGTATCAATGAGACATGGGCAACCAAGGATGATGAATTTTCTGATGCATTCCACGTATACTATGGTTATGGAATAGTCAGGAAGAGTACAGGGAGAGGAGGGGTGTTAGTTTACATGCAACAGAAATTATGATGATCTTCCGTGTATTTTTCATATAAATTTTAGTACCCCAAATTTAACATAGGATCCGCCCCCGTTACACTGAGAAGATTTGGTAGAACTAATAAAAAAATGTTAATGTATTATCCAGACTTCATCTCCACAAAATTTGGTAGTTTTATCACAATCTGAAAAATTCTTCTGTATTTTGCCGTTAACCGCTGCACTATGATGACGTCACTAGAGCTGCATCCTAAGTTCCAAGTGCATAGAATTTTTCGGTTTTAAATTAACCCATTTTTAAATTTTTAAATTGTGCTGTGGCAACTGTTTTATGTATTAAAAGTATCACAATGCATACCATACTGTGTTTTACGCGTGTGCAGTGTTTGTTCAGCAGGATATTTGCCTGCAGTTACATCACACCATCGGCAGGCCCTTTGAATCATAAATTCTAGGTACGCCATAATTCTACCTAAATGACACCAAAAAAAATCCAGGTTTAATACGAGGCCAGTTTCAATAGGAAATAACTAGCATCAAGGTAACGGGTATCTAACAGAAAGAAGAAACGCTTTTGTCTACAACAAACAGTTTATACGAACCGAGCACCTGTATAAAAAAAAAGAAACTTATTGAGTTAAAGCGTGAAACGTAATGATGAGGTGACCAAGGCGGAATCCTTGAGGCCTTGACCAGACCTTATCACCCAACATCTCTGTTTTTTTCTCTGCCATCTTCTGAACCCGGGGGCGGATCCAGGATTTCGGAAAAGGGGGTGGAGGGGGGGGGGTTCCAGCCAAGGAGGACTAATGATAACCCTAAAAAAAGTCCCTAGGCCAAGAAAACGGGGGGTCCAGGGCGCAATAATTTTGTCTGAAATTATTAAAAAGAAAAGGTTGCGGTGGTTGAAAAAGGGGTTCCGGACCCCCTGGACCCTCCCCCTGGATCTGCTTCTGGAACAATCTTTTATAGCTATTTCCGGACCCTTTTCACAGGCGGATCGAGGATCTGAGATGGGGAATAAGGTTCGATCCCCTGGCCCCGGCTCTATGGGACGTTTTACTTGATTTCGTAAAACAGGTTGATCTTGTACTTCTTACTGTACCTAAAGTGATTATTATTGTAAAGTGCTTTCATTGTGGATTGCAAATACTACTACTACTACTGCTACTGCTACCGGTACTACTACTACTACTACTGATAATAATAATTTTAAATTAATAATATTAATACACATAATATATATCTGCAATCGCCGAACGACTGCAAGAGTACTGTACCCCGCACGCCGCATATAAAAAACATATTATATTTGCTCTCAGAGAGTTTATTTAAACATAATAATGCAAAAATTGGAAATATGCAAGCCATCAAGTAGAGTACCCTTATTTATTAAATGCTCACGTATCCCCCCCCCCCCGGTCCACAGCCACACACACACACACATTCAAACCTTTACCTTGAGAATAGCATGCAAGGTATTTGGGTTATACATCCGGTGTAAGAGTCAAACACACACACACACCAAAGTTGGATACCGGCAAATTAAAGAAAACACTGGTACGCAGGTGCAAGTACAATAAAGCGCGTGAAGAGTCAACAAAATGCATGTACTGTATTCGATGAGTTTTTGTAAGGTGGTTAACTCTCCAGTACAGAGGTTCCCATATGACAATATATTATTTACCTGAGTGACGCAAATCGAACGTTTAGTAAACACCACTCAGTTCCATCCCAAATAGTTTATTCTTGGATTCTTGTATCTTGCGTCATGGTTGTTTTATTGCCTACAACAAGTGGTATGTCATAATTTATTAAAATGCGTACGCACGCACGCACGCAGACCTCACCCAACACAGTTAAAAGGAATTGGAAAGTGTATCCGGCATTACAGTCGAATACACATCCACACACACCTATCTACACACAAACACACACACACACAAAATCGTAAAACAATATAGTTGCCACAAAGGAATAAAACGACTAAACAAAATTTCATGCATCACGGGTATTTTAATCATAATAAGTGGTCAATTCAGCTGACATAAAACCTTGTCGACTGGAGCCCCGACACATGGATGCTGAGCCAAGCCGTACACACCAGACTGCTCAGTAAATGATGCACATTCCTCACTATGATTCGTGCCGCCCTCTCCCGGGAGCCACTGTAACCAGGATCCACCGTTCCCGCCTTCCCAATCCCAGCTTCCACTGTCTGACTTAGTCAATGCGACCCAGGCCTCTCCACCTGTTATTTACAAAATTCTGATATTAATGCACAGTGGCGTCAGTTTATCTTCAAGGCTGAGGGGGATGATTCGCAAGCGTGGGAGGGCGATCAAAGTTGGGACAATATATATATATAAATATATAATTAAAAACCAATTTTAGCTTTATGATATTTCATAGTAAACTGGAATGGAACCAGCTGATATTCTAATTATTTATATATTTCATTCCAATATACAATTATTCTCTGACCACCCCCCTTGCAAAATAGTCGGAGGAGGATAAATACCCCCATCATCCTTTATTGGTGCCCCTGATAATACAAATGATTCGGTCGCGTTTGGGAAGTTTGAAAGCTTGGAACGGTGCCAGTGATATATACCGTTGACCTGCTGACAGTTAATTGGCAAAAGCTCTTGTACAAGCAGCGATTCAGAGAAATACATTAATTATAGTATTGTAATGAGACCACTGCGACAAAATCTTTTGGTAAATAACCACCTGAAACAAATTGGTTGCCAATGTCGGAAGCTTCCTGATCCGTCCGGATGATGGCGCCACTTGCCCCCTGCTTCATATTTTGGCAGTGCTCCATTGCCAAACTGAAATTCGAAAATCCTGTTCCGCTGGCAATGGCAATACATCGGGTTCCCACCTTAAGAAACAGTGCTTCACAGGAGGTGGCTAAAAATAGAAAACAGACTGTGAAATCGATCCTTCGTAAGGTTCAGTACAAACAGAGGTGGAGTGGCGGAACCTACGGCGCTGCATTGTTCCGACATATTTTATTTTTATTTAAATTCAATGTAATTTTTTTTTTTTTTTTTTTTTTATGGATTTTAAATTACTTTAAAAAAGCCTACAAAATATCCTTTTATATTGTACAAAAGGACATTTTCTTAGTTTAAACCGGATGTCCTCTCCGGCAGACACGCACTTTTCGTTGTACCGACGGGTTTTATATGGGCCGAGTTATTGGCAGAGTTCAGTGACGTAGTTACTGATAGATGGTGCTGCTATAGACATCGGGAAATAATGTCAATTTTTTGGGATATATTGGTAAATATGGAAATAACCCCCTTAGGACCCATGCAGTATCGTTCCTGTCAGAGACCAAAATCGGACATTTCGGAGCTTGACAAGGATATAGTACCAGTTATAATATAGATGCTCTGTTAATTTATGTCTATGAATGGATAAAAATATGCCAAAATGACCTGATTAATCACATAGATTATTGTGAGGGGTGACGCGTTTAAGAGTAATTAAATAAAACGCCTCAAGAAATAAACCAAAAACACTTACCGTAAGTGTTGTTACCATGCCTAGAATTTTTCTGGAAAGACAATGACACACATGTAAAAACAGTTTTGTTTAAAATTTAACTTTTACTTTATTGGAAATTCAGGGTTAATTTTACCGTCTTACTTAAGCTGTTTTTTTTTATTATTATTATTTTGCCCAATTTTTTTTTATTTAGCCACTTGTTAGACTGTTAATTAGGTGTTTAAAAATGTGGTCCGTTGGTGTTAGAAGCATGAACTATAGTCCTGTAATACTAACTGTAGGTCAAATCATTGGTCTTTTTTTGTTGATGTTTGAGGGGATTGAAAGTTGTTTGCGGTTTTGTGAATATGCTGGACTGGTGGCGATATCTGTTGCCAATTTTGGAAGCTCCAATATTGGGGGACAAAGACTAAAATCGATGCGTAAAAATGATGCCAAACGCTCAATAGAAAACCAGTTCCTGGGGCATTTTAAATCTGCACTGTATATAAACGGCCTGTAAATATTTAGTACGCCCCTTTAATCTGTATAAAAGAACAGGAAAAAGCATGGTAGTTATATCAGTAAGCCTAACCATCATTAGAGCAGTGACACACACACGACTATATATAATTATATATATATATATATATATTAACACTGTATATATCGTAATTTTGTTTAGACATATGTTGTCAACTTGTCATCTCTCAATGGCGTGTACCAGTAAGACTTGATTTGACCAAAGAGTAAAGTATACGTTACTCTGAGCTTAAAGGGGCATATTCTGATATCTGTTGTCTATTAAACTAAAGAACCTTTTGTAAACAAATGCATGAAAATACCGATCCGTCCACACACAGGCTATTTATTCAATGTGATTGAATCCACTTGTTAATTTCATGTGGGGCTCGCCAAAATAATCCTAACACATCCAACAGCAACATATAGCGGCAAGTCAGACGAGTTTGCAAATGGCTGTCGGCAACAGGTGATATTTCAATTTCCACACGTATGCGCACAACCACCTTAGGTTACATGTTTTTTTCTGTTTGTCAACTTTTGAGTATGTACTGAGTTTACTAACAGTTTATAAATAATCAAATTCATATATCCATCACATGGGTGATATTAGAATGTTTCAGAACAGGAATTACCTACAGTTTATTAATTTATACGCGGAGCAAATCATAAATCAGGTATATCATAAAAAAAATGGTAAACGAACGGCTGACTTTAAGAAAGCAATTAATCAAAAAGGGCACCCAAAAGGGCATGATAAGACTGGATGTATTCAACAATTTGAAATATCAGTAGAACAGTTCTGTGACCTTGTATTCTGACCGTGGTAACTAATTGGTAGGGATCTTCCATTGTTGGTACGTGAGCTATATGTGAACGATGAGAGGTATTGTTTGAAGACTTTGGTTTTAAATGCGTCTACAAGCTTTTACAGTTAGTGGGTCCTGTGACCTTGCACTTTGACCCCATACTCTCAAAATCAATATAGTTCTAACTCCATATTTAAGTAAGCTTCAGTCAAAGATTGAAGGTTTTGTATGAAATGTTGGCTTTAAATGCGTCAACAAGCTTGTAAAAGATATGGCCCTTTTTACATTGCAGTTTGAGCCGTAACAAAAAAAATAGAATGGGGTCATCCTATATGTGAATGTGTGCAATATGCAACTGATTTAAGGTTTGGGATAAAAACTTTGGCTAAAAAAGCGTCTGCACATTTTATCAAGAAGTGGATCCTGTGACTGTGACCTTTGACCCCGTGATATAACTAGAATTTCAGCAGAAGCTGACAAAAGCCCTCAGCCAAAAGAACAGTGTTTTTAGGTGGTAACAAAAACAAGTATGAAATATTTGTTCTCACATGGATGTATATCTATACATGTCACAGTTATATATTTAAACTGGAGAAGTATGTTGTGCCTTTGCAAGTATTGTAAAACCGATCTCATGCTGGACTTAGAGATCATACCATGTTTCATAACAATCCACCCAGTGGTTCCTGAGAAATAAGCTCCCAAGTTTTTAGTTTTATATTCTAAGCTCTGTGACTTTGAAAAGTAGGTCAAGATCACCCATCTTCGAACTTGACCGAGATTTTGTTAATATGCATCAGCACTGAAAAAATGAAGTTCCTGTGTTAAATACCTCTGTAGATATCCTGCTCTCAAGCCAAAGTTGAAAAATCCGGTAAAAATTCATTAAAAATAAGAAACTGTAGTAGGCGCCCCCAAACTTTTGTAGCACGTACAAACCATCAGTCCAAATAACCATAGTAAGTTTTGTGAAAATCTACCCACTGGTTCCAGAGTAATAAACTTCTAACTGTTTTTCTATAATCAGCTCTATAAAACGTAGAAAAGTAGGTCAAGGTCACCCATCTTCGAACTTGACCAAGATTATGTCGATATACATCTTCAACGAAGAAATAAAATTCCTACGGTGAATCCTTATAGAGATATTCTGCTCACAAAGTAAAAGTTAACGGACGGACGGACAGCTTTGGTGACGACAATCGCCCATCAGCCTTATTGCTAAGGACTAAAAACTGACAAGCTTCTTTATCTGTGGGTGGGAAAGCTACATGTGAAAGAGTTAAGGTTTTGGATGAAAACGTTCATCTTAAATGTGTTCACAAGCTTTTTCAAAAAGGGGGCCCTGTGACCTCAAAATCGATAAGTTTCCTTTTCTATGGATTAGTGAGCTGTATCAGTGTGAAAGTTAAAAGGTTTTGGTCAAATGGTTTGGCTTATAATGCGTCCACAATATTACGGACGGACGAAAGGAAGTAACGGAAGGACGTGCAATCTTGTTGCTGGAGGATAATTACACTTACCCTGCAGTTTCGAAAAGTGTAGAGATCGACCCCTGGACCGGATATAGTGGTCGACTTATTGCTCAGTCTATAATGGGTACATTCAGCATTATAGTTGTCCCATACAAACGTATTGCACGGGGGTGAATTGAGTATACATCTGCGCGCGCATTCTGTAGCAGACGACGCCGGGGGTTGGCCAATGAATGTGCCGGTATCCACCATCGTATCAGATGACCGGCAGAAGGTTTTGCCCCTGGTTGTGTAGCCGTGAACATATACCCAGGTCACGTGAGACAGGAACACAAGCACTGCAAGGAAAAATCGAGTACTTTGATTATTCGCGAGGGTTATAAATTCGCGATATACGCGATAGGTAAATTATCGCGAAAATATTGTCAACGTGAATAAGACGTTCCTTCAATACAGGGGAACGATATATTTTTCTATAGCTTCGATGGTATCTATGTAAAATAATTAGCAAAAACTGAAACAATGTTTATACATGCTAATTTAAGTTTTGAGAACTTAGTTGAGGCGTTTCACACCATCCCAATATCTCTGCAAAGCCATATGCGATATTTTTCCCAATTCTGGTCCTTTTTAATATGCAACATTTTTTTTTTTTGGGGGGGGGGGTCATCGTCCATGTAAAGCTTTATATAATCCCATCACCCTGTGGCACTTTTTTAAATCAATTTAATAATAACTTACGGTACAATCTCCGCACTGGCGCCATCTTGTACACTGAATAGCCGATCCGACTCACTGGCTTGTTGGACTCGTAATGATTGAAGATTCACCGGCTACACAGAAAATATATCACAAAATGAGATACTCCATTAAAAGTGATATTAGGAATCAAATCCATTTGGACTTTACGTGTGCCCCTAGTTGTCATGGTGACGTGCTGGACTTTTGATTGGCTAATCATTAGTAATCAGCTGATCAAACTCATTTTAATGCGTTAACACGACAGATATCACCCGCACGTACCGACCACTAGTACAGTTTATTGACTTCATTAAGACGCACTTTGACTAATGGTTATTGCATCGATTTTTATTAAACACCCAGAAATGGTCAAATATCACCGTCACTCATTTCCGTGCCGCTTAATAATTTTACTACACCTCATTGTTTCCACAGTAAACTCGCCGATATGAGAATAAATATTTTTTAATGTACACATAATTTTGAGTAATTTTTTTGGCGTAATTTTACGAAGTTGGAAGGTGAAAGGTGGAATTTACCACCGAAAACAGCCGTACTGCCTTCGGGAAGGATCGCAATTCCTGCGTCCTTCAGCACAGTATTTAAGTGTATTGTGCATATAAATAAAGCCTTCTGTTAGTGAGGTGTTTACGCATGTTCGACCTGACATTTGAGCTTACCACTGAAGCACTTGCAAGGTCAGTAAAAGTGGAAAACATGTGCCTCTCGATCCGTTGTCATTCATTTCTTAGGTCAGCATGCAATTATGGCAGTAGCTGATCCAGCGGAGGGGGGAGGGGGCACTTTTCAACCGCCGCAACCGATTTTGGCAGGTTTCAGACCAATGTTTGCGACCTAGGCCCAAATGTTTCTGGATTTAGGGACCTATCTTAGGTTTTGAAACCCTGGGGGGGGGGGGGGGGGGGGGGTCCAGACCCCCTCTTCTTAGATCCGCTTCTGCTACTAACAAGGAATGCATATTTCCCATTTCTTTCTTTAAAACAACTTCCTTGTCCTTAAACATACATTTAAATCATGTTTTATTTCTTCCACCCATCAATCTAGCATTTATACGTCTAACAATAATATTATATGTAATCATTCATTATTAATGTCAATGTGTCGCGTTCCGGTTCGCAAATGTTAACATCATCACTGGCCAGTTGTACCAGGTACGTAACATACTGATGTTTGAATTTCTTGCCTTCAGGTCTAATCATCGTCAAAAATCATGAAAATTACATTTTTCTGAAAAACATCTGGTTTTATAGATGTTTGCTATATCTATCTTTTCACAAAAACACGTTCCTTGGGTTATATTGTATCAATTAGAAAAATAAGTATTTTAATTCAGATGTCAACCCCACGTGGGGTGCAAACAGGACCAACTGTCAGTTCGGCGAGAGTTAGCAGCGTGTAAGCTGCTTATTGGTTAACCATGCGCTCGCGGTATTAGGCAAATGGTTGATTGACAGGCGTGGGGAAGCCGCGGTCAGTCAGCCGGGAAAGAGCTTATCATTATTACGGGCACTTACTAATTGGCACTAATTAATACAAACACGTCCCCCCTATATCCCATCCCAGAAGTAAACTGTACATCGTATTCCTCCAGTCGCCGAATAATGTCTATGTCACTGCCCTAAAATATGTTAGTGTCACCCAATAATGGTCCTGGCACCAAGAATATACCCAGGAATATGAATTTACCGATTGTTATTTCTGTAATATTGACCCTGTTATACACTATAACATTTTCTCCCAGGGTCCATCATTATATCGCCAAAACCATTACCGAATACATCGTTCCTTCTTCTATAATATACACTATCTTCAAACTGAACGTCATGGGTCGTAGAAAATAGAGTAGAATGAGCGAAGATAAAATTCGCTATTTGAACGAGAGACAGTCACATACAGCTGATCACAAGGTTCCCGTGTCGTCAGTGGAGGATGTAGATAAACGTCGAGGGTGGTGCAGCAATATGGGACTGCGTTGCACGAATGAATTTTGTGAGAGGAACGCGGCACCAAGTTACGCCACCACGTCGCCTGCTAACAAATTTGCGAAGTGAACCGTGCCGGAGTCTTTGAGCTCTATGAGAGCGTTCGGTAAAGGAAGAGCGGCCGCAGCACGATTAACGCGTATATGACTGGTGTAAATAAATCTAATGAGAGAGAGAGAGATATGTGTTGCTGCTAGCTATGTAGTGTCTCATATATAATTGTCAGAGGGAGAGACAAGCTGTTAATTGGATTAGGGTATATGGTGGTCTGAATGAGAGCGCAGAGTTAACAGAGTGATCGTTCTTATCAGTCACTTCACACCTGACGCGTGCCCCGGCGCGGTAGCCCATGACCTGATTACCGATGACCGACCCCTCGGACCAGTAAGCTCAGCCTACCTTAGTTTGACAGTTCTCCAGTTGTCATGATGCCTAATAAAATCCTTTTTTAACATTGATAAACCATTAAATTTTATAATTTATATATTGAAACCGATTCTCATCGGAACATTTAGTGAAAAAATACAACTGTCACTTGCGCTTATATCCCTGTTTTCCACTCAAAACGAAATTTTTCTTCCCAAACAGTTTTTGGCCGTTTTCTCAAAACAGTATTTCAGGAGACTGTACGGTCTTCAGAGCAATATTTCTCAACAACCATCCAATATAGAGTCTTCAAATTTTGCATATAGGTAAATCAACAAGTATTCTAAAATGCGTTTTTTTTCTTTTTCCTATATCGGTTTTAGTGTAGTAGAAATACGTTATTTTAACGAAATAAGTATTGTTAATATCACACATTTTTTTAATTTAAAATTCATTATGAAAAAAGACAATAAATATATAAAAAAAAACGCCTGGAGATATTTGTTTGTAGTTTTAAATGATACTATTTCCACATACATACCCCATGCCAATTTTGAGATATATCCAATTAAAAAAAAATTAATTTTAAATCATTTCAAGTTTAAAATTTTCAAAATGGACACTGTTACATTTATTAAATATATCTCATCTGATAGAGAATATTCTAAGGATTCTAAATATATATACATCACTGTGTCTAAAATTATTATTAATATGAATTCTCAAGCTAATTTAAACCAAGGTTGTTTGACGATGATTAGACCTTAAGTACAGTGCCACAAAACAATTGTATAAAATGTTTGTACATGTCTTAATGAGACAGTATACAACTGAAAAATCTATATTTTACTTTGGTTTTTTTAATTAAAAAAAAGAGCCAGCATTCCTCATCTCATTCAATACAACCCAGAACCCCGATAAAAAGCCCGGTTACCGGTTTTATCAGCTAGTACTATCATAACACACTTGCCTATGAAACAAATTATTAATACAGATTTGCATAAACTGAATACAACTCCTGGAGGAAAACATTTGGTTTTTATTTATTTTCCAAGGAGAAAAACATGAGGTTGTGTGATTTGTTCAAAAGTTATGGTCACATCTGTGAGCACTGTCACCTCGGCAATTATGTCACCAACACGGAAACCCCTATGACCAAAAAATCTTAATCTCATTAAAAGCTTAGTATTTCTGATATTGTCAACCTCAAATTTTCAGGGAAGGATAAACACAACATATTTTGCTAGATTAAGGTCAATTCTAAATTTAGCCTGTGACGTCACACTTTGCACCTGCCAATCGCATCAGGGCTCAGTCACATTACAACCACCAGGTTAACCTAACCTTAGAGCATAAAAAAGAACAGGCAAAACCAGTTCAAGTGTTTAATCAGAAAAAAAAGAGTCTATGGCAATTATCATACATGCGTGAGGTGTGTAGGGTGTGTAACATATTGATGTATAACCGCTCCGTGAGGTGTGTAACATATTGATGTATAACCGTTGCGTGAGGTGTGTAACATATTGAAAGCCCTGTACAAGTAGGGTGTAATATAATATCCAACTAGAGGTGAACATGATTTCTGTTGTGGCTCCATCAATTTTGATACAGTATGTTGTCTGAACTCACCCCTTGCTTGGCAGAGATATGTCCAGTTTATTGTAATATCGGAAACTGAAATGGCTACTGACCGATTGCCGAGTTATTTATTTTTTGTTTTTTTTTTGTTTTGCCGTTAATTCTGTTGATATCGTTCCATTCCGGGTTGTGCGTCTTTAATGCCAGATTTGAACTGAAGTAAAATGAACTAATATGAGCTGGATTGTGACTCTTCCCTGCATAATTTAAGTACATGTATTAAGGATTTACTTCACAGTAGGAGTACGTGGTATTATGGATATGTCGATACGGTGGTTTTCATATTGCATATGCGGATATTTTTTCAAATACCAGTATGGTTATTTTTCGATATATTGTAAAACGTGACTGCAACAGATTTATTGTGGTAAAAATAAGGTGTATGTTACACATTTAGACATGGAAGGGGTTCGGATTAGGCTTAAAGCGAATGCCACGAATGTGTCTATATATACACGCTTCAATAAGTAAACACTTTACCCTATACTGTAAGTTTGCCATATTTCCTATGTGATATTAACTGATCTGCATAAATTTCAATGGTGAAAACACACTGATTTCTTTTAAATCTGCACAATATTGCAATACGTATCGCAATGTGCAATCAAATATCGCTAATATATCGCAATACAAAATTGTACGCGAAACCCAGCCCTACTTCGAAGATTTTAATGGTTCTTTGTGTCTATGATAACGCCAGACTGTCGACGTATAAATCGTATAAATTTTCGACTTAAAAAGGGCACATTACAAAATTTATTACAAATATTATACGCTGAAAATCACACTTATTGTGTTGGAGTGATCATGAGAACTGTAAACCTTGTGGATACAGCAACTGCAGCGACATCTGTTGGTCATTTAGTTTTTTTTTATAAATGACCGCCAGATGGCGCGCCAAGCTGCAATCATTTCAAGGACATAAATCATCAGTATAGATATAAAACATTAATAAGATTAAATGTGAAGTAAAGGGACAATCAACACAATATTGTACATATGAAAAAAAATTATTCTTATTAAGGACAGAACCCGAACTTTTCAACACATATTATGAAATATTAACGCTTAATTAAGGCCAGATGTAAACATATGGCTGTCACTTGCTGCCCACGTTATTGATTTAAGTGCCGCCGTAAACGTAGGAATTGAAACCATACTGAACACAAAAAGATCCTCAACGGATGTCATAACCATGGGATGTCGTAAAAAATACTCATTGTAGGCGTCGCAAACAACGCTGATAAAACCAACGTTTCTCACACTGTGTTCCTAGTATGTATTGCGTGAATGAATACGTTTGCATATGAACAGCCTTAAATGCTTTTTTAAACAGATGCTATATATAGAAATGCACCTGATGACCATTTAAATTACCGTTATGCGGGCACTGATTATAAACAGGTCTCCTGGTGACTGTATACGTTACACCTAGCTGTGATGTAGTGATCAGCTTCCTATCTGTTCCGTACAGACACAGAGTACTGTTAGTGTACGGGAGAGTGGTTTGACGGGAGTATGATTTGGTCCGCGTAGTTAAGCTCCTTGACTGAATTTTCCTTTATCAACCAAGTTTGAATTAACTGTTAGTAGATATTATGTCAGAGTCTAACTAAAATTATGTTGACAGTGTCCTGGCGAAAATTTATCGACAAAGTTTTGGACGGAATAACGCTTTTTTGTAGCACTCTCATAACCTCAATTATAGGATTATTATTATTAATAATACTGTGATGATGATGATGATTGTACTACTAGTAATAATTATGATAATAATAAATATAATAATATTAAAAATAAAAGTAATAATAATAATTAATAATAATAATAATAATAATAATAATAATAATAATAATAATAATAGTTATAATAATAATAATTAATAATAATAAAAAAAAATAATAATAACAATATTAATAATAATAATAACTTGGCCTTCTATTGAATAGGAAGCATCATTGCTTTAGCAGTCATTTTTACTTATTTATTTTGAAACCACTGCATAACATTGCTAAATATATATATATATTTAGTGTTGTACCTTTCACTTTTTTAACAAACCATGAGTATTTTATCGAACAAAACAAATAAGGTTTTACACGTATAGAAACTAGCAGCACAGGAGGAATGACCCTCCATATAATAATATACCTACTTGAGTCGACGGTCATTTTAGGCAGACAAATTATATATATATATCTGTCAGAAAGGCTCCGATACCGGTGATACCATGTATAACCTTCTGCGTGCACCAGTCTATTCATGTCATTAATAGCTGTCCGAACTCAAAATACTGTTGTGGTAAACAACAGTTGTAAAAAGATATCTCACATATGTGTCACACACTACAGAAATACAGCATACAAGCTCACACTCGCCCACTACCTCGAGTATGCTTCTTAACTTTGAAAAGGGGACACATTATTTAAACTACAACGATGGAATTTTACCGGTATGTGTGTTACCACCTTTTAAAAAGAGGGGAGGTTATGCTTGAACATGATCTTTTGTAGTTTATTTTCGTTACATCATGAAGGAATACTGTATATTTTACCTTAATACTTAAACGTCATATTGATATATTATACATTTACGTGCATATTACATGCTTAAACATCGCATTTATATCTGACAGAGATCTTGTGCTTATCGAATTCGCATTCATTTTATGTAAACCGAATTGAACCTAAATATACCTGGCAGTGATATTAGTATTTGTCTCGGATCTTAAATAATACTAAAGCAGCGTTTCCATGTGCGCTTATATGCGTATGTGCTTTTATGCGTGAAAAAATAGGTGTGTTTCCATGTGCACGTATATGCGTGAACTGGCAAACGTATATATTTGTACAGTGGATCAAGCAGGCCTTCCACAAAAAAATAGGGAAATGACGTCATTTTACCATGAATCCCGGAGTTCACGCAAACCCTATCCATGTAAATCGCTTCTGTGGCGAATTTCACGCACATACGCTCATACGCATATACGCTGACGGACACAAGGAAACATCCCAGTTAAAAAATCATATGAGCGATTTTCACGCATATACGCATAAACGCGCACATGGAAACGCTGCTTAAGTAGGTAGACATTTGAATGCCTTTTAATGCTTAATTGAAAGCTTTACAATTCAGTGATTAAATATCATAGTTTGTTGAAATGACCTGAAAAATAATAAGAATTATAAAAAACAACTGATTATTATTAAGGCGTAACAAAACCTTGCTTATGAAACTTAGATAATAGTTACTTTACTGTCACAGCTTCTTTTCCTTTATAATGGATATAAAAATATGCTGACAGATTCAGAAAACGTAAAAAAACAGTACTAAGCTGGTAAGAATTCCATAGTCCGCTTATCCCCTCATGTCCACCCGTTTTCTGCTATGAAAATTTTTAATATAGTTACATTTCAAGGGAAACAATTATAGTGTAGAGGATTAAAGGATCTTATTTTTAACAAGTTAAAAAAATACCGACATTACACCTTATTTAAGAAACAGAACTATTTGAAAATATGAGAAATCAGTCTACATTTTAAAACATATCAGAGCCACTTATGGCGGCCAACGTCATTGGTCACATGCAAATAAAAAAATACCGACATTACACCTTATTTAAGAAACAGAACTATTTGAAAATATGAGAAATCAGTCTACATTTTAAAACATATCAGAGCCACTTATGGCGGTCAACGTCATTGGTCACATGCAAAAACAGCCTCAATTGACAGCTGCTGATTGGATGATGCCATGTATGTAAACACTCTAAAATATAACCAGCTAAAACAAAGATGGCTACTCATGCAGGGACAAATCATATCTGACAGATCATTGTGAAGAGACTAAAAAAATTTGAAACATAAACTGGAGATTAATTGTAAAATTCTTAATAGCCATATAAGGTTTTCACTTCTATAACTAGTTTTCTTGGAAATTGTTTAAAAATATAAACCGTAAGAAGATTATTAACAAAAAAAAGGGTAAAAAGTAGGTCGTGAGACAGTAATCGAGTCGATATAGGGCCTACTCTGGTCTCTGTAAACTATCATTCCGGGTGATATGAATAATCATAAAATAAAATTACAAAATAGTATTAAAAATACATATTACTTTATTTAAAATAATATGATCTGAAAATAATATCCGGAAAACAATATTTCTAATCCAAATACTCTTATAGATTAATATCCGTCCGTCAGTACGTCCAGTCCTAGTTATGGAGGGGGTGGCTGTTTACTGTTTGCGTCCTTTAATAAATATGAAAAATTCAGTAAAAAAATCCTCATTCAGACAATATTCAGATGATTATTATGCTTGAATAAATAAAAAATACAATTGTTTACCAAAGCTTTAATGAATGTATCCAATTTATAACTATACAAAAAGAGCTCATAATTATACCATTATATTTTCCGCATCACATGCATAAGCATTCTAAATTTGACTATTATGCTACATAGCACCACAAAATTCAAATACAGCTCTAAGTGTTATTCCGACAATTTCCGGCACTTAATTGTATTGATAATGTTTAACTCTTCCGCCACTAGCAAGCGAGCAATCCCAAACCCAATATGGATAAACAACGTGAACAAACGTGTTTGAATGGTGTGCATGTTTAGCTGAACTAGATGGTGGATCATACATATTTATAGCATGTCAAAACAAATAATGTGTACTTTGCAAAGTACACATACATGTAACAGAAAGAGGTTTATCAAATACATGATATATTTCCTTTAACTTTCTTTTACAAAGCTCCAAGCGTTTGTTCATCATAAACAGGTTATATATATATATATATATATATATATATATATATATATATATATATATATATATATATATATATATATATATATATATAAGTTTGTAAAAGAAACCATAATATGTGTATACAGCAAGTATACTGTGCAAACAATATATTTGGAAAGTGCGACATTCTCTGTTTAGTTATAATAACAGCACCATGAACCTTAAATGCACGCGGCATACTTATACTACTACTACGAACTGTCCACTTACATAACCATGTTATATGATAAAACCTGAAAGTAAGGACACTTTCATTTTTAAACACCTTTAAGGTCAAAGTTTGTAATAAAATAACCTTTATTAGTAAGGAGATTTATAAAAAAAATATTTCTGTTTTGTTTGATCTATCTGTAATGAGGAATGTGTTGTTTAGACCTGTTCTGACATTATCGGACCATTTCCAGCAATTCTGGTTACCAAGCACAGCTTATAATGAATTTAAGCACCGTTACTTATTTACTATATGTTTCTTTCACTGCGCTGATAAATATCATTCTTCATATTACAAAGCAATGAAATTACTTGCATTATATTACAAATATTCATATATTACAAGGGCTTCAACTCTGTCTGTACAATTTGATATTTACATGGCTTTAACCATACATTCACCAAACCATGCAACTGCATACTGTAAGCCAGAAACCATTGGAATGAAAAAAAATAAAGATGTATATTTTTAAGTTACATCTAACAAGAGGGCTTCTGTCAGTTAAACAGTAGCTGACTTTTAAGCGTTGTATGTATAATGATATGACATTGGTCGGTAATAATAACAATACATGTAAAACATGTCAGACGACCTCCTATACTACACCTCTCAACCGTGGCGACCGCCGAGGATGTGACAATTAGCGTGTCTTAAAACTTTCCGTGACACGGTTACATTTATGTTTCAGTAAGTTGAAGCATCCAATGTAAAAAAGTGAAAACTGAAGACCATACTGTCTTGACAACCGGCATGGAACCAGTGTAACCCACAACGCAGTAGATAATAAGATCCTGACATCCTAACTGCGAATTGGTTCATTGTGCCTGCTGTTCTACTAGTGCATAATTAACCTGTCTAATTAACTAAATATAGTAAAATCATACAGCCATAATACATTCCAGTAATATTCGACATTTAGGCCAAATATAAAAGATATTATATATCTGTCATTAAGGATACATCCGTTATTACAACTCTAGGGACCATAGGAAGCTACGAGTTAATGGCATATTTTAAGAATATTTTTTTTTTGTATTTGAGACCAGCATGCACTACAACCTGGTCCGATTGCCTAAGTCACGGCAGTGTACAAAGTCTAAACAAATATCTGTCTAAATAATCATGACGTTTAAATACAAGATTTGAATTAATAAACGTTGACACTTCAATGTAGCTGAACTTGGTAGTCCTTTTTTAGATGAAACCCTTCGCTTCCGGTTTCAGTTTGACGTCACCGTTCCCATGAGCCTGTACGCTGACGCCTACACTGACGTCATCATCTTTAGATGGCGAAGACGTTTGGTCATCATTGAAGGAGTTGTCGGCGACCATTTTTTCAAAGTCCTCACGAAGATCTTTTACAGTGTCCTCAGCCGCCATTTGATCAAAGTCTTCACGAAGATCATTCCCCGGATCATCGGCAACCATTTTATCGAATTCATCGCGAATGTCTTTAAGTTCGTTAACGTGCGCATTCTCAACATGCATGACAGCGGCTTTACATGCTTCCGCTTTTGCCTCTCCTTCCTCTCGTATATTTTCTTTAGTTTCCTCAAACTTAAGTTCTCTGGCGAGGCTTGCCACAGGGTCTATATCGAGTGCATCATTCTCTTCCTTGGCGTCTATGTTATCATTTTTGTCCGTAAACCCATCCCTGAAGAAGTCCCGAACTTCATCCGTTGTTTTGGTCACGTGGTCTTTGTCGTCATCGTTAAAGCACTTGGCGATGAATGCCCCTGCCTCGCTTGTTTCTGTCGCCATTGAACTTTTCACCTCCTCGATTTTGTTGTCAAATTTATCTTTAGCATCGCTTACCATTTCCCTGACCTTTGAACTTTTACCTTCGTCCTCTATACGCCGGAAGCACGCCTGGACTGTTTCGTCTTCCGGTAGTGCTGCCCATGGTCTTTTCCCGTCGATCTCGCAGTCTCTCGCGGTAACCTCGGAGAAAGCCTCATAACCAAATATAACTGCCAGATTCTGAAAGCAACCAAATGATTTATTCAGTGCACTAGTTGTATTTTCCTGAATTTTTGCTCATTGGAAATCAGGATATAATGAATCAATCTTATGTTTCATGGTTATTCATATTATCATTAATCAATTATGACAATGTGTCAAATTTGAATGGGATAATAATATATCACCTAATTTATTATGACTTAATGGGTTAACCATTAACTTTTTCACATGGTTAAAATTTATATCACGGTCGTTAACCCTACGCTCGGACGTAGTGTGTCAAATGTCGCCATAAATTTTCGTCATGCTTGATTTGTTGAAATGTTCTGTTCAATGCCTTCATTTTACTCATGTAAGCACCTTATATGCTTTCGGTTAAACTGTGCTGTGCACCCATATATTTTATAAATCTATTAGTAGTTTAATAACTTTCCCCCAGCCTATGGTCTGTTGTCTCAATAAAACGCATGTATCAAGTTTCTTTAAATTATATGTAAATGGAATGTTTGTGGCAATGACAATTAAAGAAGCATTCTCCAGTTTCATAAATATCAGTTGTACCCATCACGTGCATGTTTTTTTTTTCGTCTTATTTATTTCATATCCTCTAGTAGACCTTGTATCTGATATACAAGTCATGAGAGTTTACTCTGAACGCTTTTTTCATAACCTGGTGTGGCAACAGGATTATTGGCTTCGGTTTAATACGTCGTCATTTTCAACGGCTATTTCAACGCTTTCAAGTGCGTTTCCCAGGGAGGTTGGGTGAAGGATTAATTTTTAGGTCTCAAGCGTTCCGCGACAGTTTCGTATGTTAGTAAACCGTTACGCAACTAGATTTTTTTTTTTAAATAAAGATAATGGTAATTTTATGACTTGAATGATGAAACAAAAAATGCAAATGAATCCCACTATAATTTATGGATGAAGGGGCGGTCATTCCAAAATCGTTCCTCAGGCTTCCACTTCAACATTGAGACTTACTCTGAGCACTTTCATTTCGTATTCTCTGCCCTTACCAAATCTGACTCGCAAATATATCGAAGTCACTCAGGGGGGGGGGGGGGGTTGCCTGTTTACCTACAGACTAAAACGCTGATGTCGCAGGTCGCATGTTGGTATAAGGGTATACTGGTAGTGGGTATATTTACTCACCTTTGCATTTTTGTTCATGTTGAGTGTGAAGATTCCGTCGTAACCGTCCGCCAGGGCGTCCTTGGTGACCTCTTTTTCCAGGATGTCAACAAGGTAGAGGCGCTCAATGTGGGACAAGGTGGCATCTGCCGTGACGTCAAACTTGCATAACCATTGGCCACCAAGGCTGGTCACGTGTGCCACCAGTGGCTCCCCCTGGTGGTCAATAAGCGCCAGCGTATCTTCCATTCCACTTACAGGTATTTTCTCTCTGGCCACGTTCATGCATATACAGCTAGCTACGATTTTATTCACATCCTTGTCTGTAATATACCATGTGTTTTTATCGTACACAGAAGCTTTAACGTTGGTTATGAAGAAATCATAAAGTTCGTCATCTGTGTTACCTTCTTTGACGATGGGACTTTCTAATTCGTGGCCCTTTGCATGTATGAAAGCTATGGCCCTGAGTGTTTCGTCATCTGTATCCTTGTCAATTCTCGAGATAACATATCTTTCAGATAACGGTATGGCGCCCTCGGTGGCAGATCCAGGAACTAACTGAATATCATATCCCTGCTTTCTCAGAGCCGCTACTTCCGCCACGGTTTTCTCAAATGAGTCACCGAGTTCTGATAGGTCAATGGATTTCTTTTCTTCCGGTTCCATTCCAACATCTGCCTTCACATCATCCACGGTCTCCTTTGCTTTGGAAGTAAACCGAGCAAAAGCATCATCTATTTCAGATTCCGCTTTACCCACTTCCTCTTTAGCCGCATCCACCGTTTCGTCCACTTTTTGGTCAACTCCGGCAGCAACCTTATTTGAATTCGCTTCTACTTTAACAGCTGTATCGTCCATCTTTTTGTCAACCTCCGCAGCTGTGCTTTTTATTTTGTTATTAGCATCTGCGACCGTATCCTTAATCATTTTGTCAGCTACTCCTGTTGTATCCTCAATTTTCTTATCAGTTTCTGCAACTTTTGTGTCGAACGCACCTCGCAGAGCATCGCTCTTGTTCTTTAAAATACCAGCGAGTTTTGGTTTTTCCTGTGCAGGTGTGGATGTAGTCCCTGGCGCCACGGCGGAAACAGCTACTTCTTCCGCAGCAACCATAACGTCATCAGGAGAAATAATTGGCGTAGAATCCTTGTGATGATCTGCATATATATTCTGCAATTCATCTCTATCGACCTTTCCGCTTCCTGGCAGATGAGGCATTTTCTCGACACGGAAAAGGGCAGGCCTGACATAGGACGGCAGATTATCATCACATATATCCATCATGTCAGCTTCGACGTCATCAACATACTTGCTGTCTGTTTCGTAGAAAGTGGCCATTTCTGCGTGACCATTGGGTCTGACGGCCACGATGGTCACTGAATCCTTTACTTCTGGTAAGGTTTGGACATTATGATCCACTTCACTCATGAAGAAACGTTGTCCCAATACCTTTACCATAGAGTCCGCGCGTCCCTTAAAGATAACTCGCCCGTCTTTGATGCTAACATAATCTCCTGTTTTGTAAAGCACGGCATCGGTATTGGTTTGACTTCTCTTATTCTCGGTAAACTTCTCTGGGTCCTTACCATCGACATACTGGTCACATACGCACATGCCCGATATGTAAAGTTCTCCTGTTTCCCCAGCCGGGACGGGCTCACCTTTCTCGTTCATAACGTACAGTCCGGTGTTCCAAACTGGCTTCCCAACCGCTATATGATTCTCCAAGGTTCTCTGGGCAACCTCTTGCGCTTTTGTATATACCTCATACGTGACGTCACCAGTTACCTCCGTACTACCGTACAGATTTATCAAACGTCGATGTCCTGGGAGACACTTGAAAAATTCCCGAACAAGATCCGGCGGAAGCTCCTCTCCGCTACACACAACGGTTGTCAGGGATTTTAACCTATTCTCTTTGTTTTGGCCGAGTTTGGCAAATAACGCTTTCAACTGAGAAGGCACAACTAGCACTCTAGTGACTTTGTTTGCGTCAAGGTAATCCATCAATTTTGTTGTGTCTTTCACTGTCTCATTGTTTGGAATAGTTAACAGGTTTCCTTTCAGAACAGCTCCGAAGATTTCTGACAACGAATCAATGAACAGTAGAGGGGCCTTGTGACACGTGACTTCATGCTGAGAGAACGGCAATGTGGTCCACTGCCACATTAGCCTGTTAAGTACGTTTCTGTGTGAGAGGGGCACTCCTTTAATTGTGCCGCTGCTGCCGGATGTATAATAGATAGCTGCGAGTGGGTTCTTCGGTTGAGTTGATGGCAACTCTGTTTTGCCGTTGGCAGCTTCTTCTTTCTCTGACAACTCAATGTCCTCGCAGCAAACAACGACTGGACAAACATCATCCAGATTGTCCAAGATGTCCTGGTCTTCCTCGGAAGTAATAACAGCCTTGGGTTTGGCCTGGGATAATATCTGATGCATTCTATTGTCAGGGATAACCAAATCCAGAGGAAGAAAGGCATAGTTTGCCTTAAGTATCCCCAAAAGGACTGCAACCCTCAGGTCACTCGGTGGAAGAAGTAAACCGATGGTTCCTGTACCTTCGTCGTTCTTGCCCAGTACGTTGACGATGTACTTGGCGATGCAATCACTCTGTCGGTCGAGCTCTTTAAAACTAGTGGTGTGGCCATCGTAGCTCAAAGCAGTCTTGTTGCCGTTAAAGCCCTTGGAGTGCAAGAGTTCTCGGAAGACCTGCGGCAGAGTTTTGTCCGGGACGTCCTTTTTAGGACCTCGCAACACACTACCTTTGGTGTACCTGTCCAAGACATGATAAAACTTTTGTCAGAGATTCAATAGCAATCATTGAAAAAAAATATGACAGAACAATTTTCTCTAACATGGATATCAGCGAGAAATTATTGTAGATATAATTTATACTTCATTAAATATACACGAATATTGAATGTTAATTAAATCAATAATTATTAGAAACAGATGAGGTGAAAAAATACATATTGCAGTATCATATGTCTTATGTTTAAACAAAATTAAATATCGATCTAATTAATCCACATGAAAAATATTCCACAATGATATTTGTAAAAAAAATGCGGCGGACCTAGGTTAACTACTGTTTGCTTTCCAGAAATTTCTCTGTCAATTGCGTTTCACCTTTTATTGAACAATTCATTGATTGATGTGATATATCAGCCGTAAACCTATGCCTATTGGGACATAAAACATACACATCCGAAAAAATACTATGACGTTTCGATCTATGACCTTCTGTGAGTGTTCCTGGCTTTACTGGAAAACAAAATTCTGTGATTATTTTGACTATTTCAGGTTAACACGCTATAAACCTACGATGGCAAATCAAACATTTGATCAGTTATTTCGACATCCTACTATATATCAAGGATTTGGACGTGGTCCAAAAAAGCGTTATTCCTAATTTAACATTGTCGATACACATCCCCTTGACGCCTTCACGGGGGCCTGGATGGTCGAGTGGTAAAATGCTCGGCTCTCTCCGCTGGCGACCAGGGTCCAATCCCCGGATTTGCCATGAGAGTGGGTTGTAGTGACCCGTCCAAGTTCGGTGATTTTCTCCGGGTCCTCCGGTTTCCTCAGCCTCTACAGACTACCGAACGCAAACATCCGAGCCATGGAGAGTGCCTCGTATTAGTCATTAAAGCTTGTTGTACAATTCATTAAAAATAAAGTTTATAAACTTCACTCCGCAGAAAGATTCTCGCCTAGACACAGTCCTCTATAAGTACTTATGTATCGCATCCCCGCGCCCTTAAAGAACCCTGAAAAACTTAAATCTCCCAGTTTCTCGAAACCGTTCAGTGGGCTGCCATTTTGTTTGCACACTTATATCCGGATGTCACAAGTCACATGCTGATGAAAGAAAGATTATTCGAAACTGGCTACATTCCCTTCAGGGCTAATTGCATGATTTGTAAATGATCTGGAGCATAATATCAAATTCCCAGACTTTCCTTGAATGGTAAAAGGAAAACATGTTATTCAGATTTTATTTAATTATCAGGTTGGCTGGTTACAATGTTGGTAAAATGATGATTTATATATATATATATATATATATATATATATATATATATATATATATATATATATATATTGTTTATTAGCACATGACAATGTAAATGGACAAATTAAAGGATTGTTAATTTGTGATGTGTTTAGGAATTCAAATAATACCTTCAAGTGGTGTTGAGCCACATAAAATCATAAACCATATTTTACTGGTGATAAACATTGCTAGGAAAGACGGAGAGGGTATTTTTTATCACCAGTATGTTGAAAACATTGTGTCGAGCCTGTCGGAGTAAATAATAGGGCTTTCAAGTATGGAATCCATGTGGTCTAGACGCCCTCATGTGTTGATTTGTGTAATTATTCAGAATTTCCGATGCTGTACAGCTTGGCACGTAGTGGTGTGTACGTCCTCCTTTGGGCATGCCTTAAACCTTCAACAGATCATTAAACCCCATACAAACGTGCTGATTCTTTAGTTTGGTCACACTTCGGTGGGTCTGTGCGGAGACATCAAAGCAGGTCATAGACCTGTGGATTGGGCCGCCGGCGTAGGAATATCTTTTGATTTATAGTGAGGCAAACCGGTACCTCGACGCATCAATTAATCATAAAACTTCCATCTCCGTGGACGCGGGCTGATTTATGATATGTTTTTGTAGGAATATCATAAATTCCTGGCAAGGGACAACCTGGATGGGAAAAATATCCCATCGTTCCCGCCGCTGTTTATATTTTCATCATGCCTGCAGTGTTTCCATTGTTATTATTTTATAGCACACTGTCTGGTGACATTTCGGAATAAAATATGTCCGTATGGTATAAAATGAAAATCTTTCCTTATTGCCGCAACTGTTGTTATTGTTTTCATGTAGCTGAAGCCGTGAGATAAAAGTGATTCATAGCAAAAAGCTTGATGGCATTGAGTTGGCGAATGATTAAATTACATTCTTTGCGTTGCAATTTATGTTATACCTTTTCAGAATACTGTATATAATTTGCTTAATGTGTTTATAAGTATAAGGTATGGAATAAACTGATCATACTGACGGACGGCCAGGGTACTAATAATTATGATAATAATATTAATATAGTTATCAGACGCGGATACATGATCTAATGAGAAATGAGGAGACTCGTCACCTTGGCATAAGCCATAAGCATAAGTGGCCGCAACTGCAAGTAGACTTTAAATAAAACGCTCGCATGCTGTAGTAGGGGAAGAATTAATACTATACGATACGCAAAATTCGCCACTCCATATGGGTATTAAGCGTATATAATTCTATGTTCACATATTTCTATCATAAATGAGGGGATTGTCCCCCCCCCCCCCCCCCATACACACACACCCTCTAACCCCTTTATGGATCAGTGTTTTTGCTACAAGTTTTCGAGAACGCTGCTGAACCACTGAAAAGAAATTTTGTCTTTCACATATTTACACATGCTGGTTCAAGGAGACATATTAAATGAAGCATACATCCTCAGATCTGTCTATCTTTGTCCGCCTATATATCACAAAATCACTACCAACAAACACGCTTGTCCGAGAGATCATATTTTTATTTGAAAGATGACATATACGCTACAATCTCTCTCTCTCCCTCTCTCTCTCTTTTCCCTCTCTCACACATTCTCTCTTACATCAGCATATTAACAATCTAACATTCCCAAAGTCAGTTTTTAACTTAAAACCAGTCGTGTTTGCTCAGAAATGTTATAGGGGGCAATCTACAGGGCTACACAAAGAAACACCCCCCTGACAAAAACATCCTTTATAAAACTGAGAACAATAGTCCCCACTTCCAGAATATATATAAAAAAAACAGTTCTTCACTTCCAACATGAAATAGTATATAATTTACATTTCGGTATACATTTATTGATACGTAATTTATATATTAATACGCTTAATGTGAAACTATAAACTAGACTATGAAATTAACCTTATATTGCTATATTTTGACAATTATGCCTTTTATTCCGCTAATAAATTAGGAGACAGGGGGTTCCCTCCCCCCCAATAATTATAGGGACCATTACTCTCTTTAAAAATGCCCCCACCAGAGACAATGTCTTTCAGAGTCAAGCCGTGTTTTTTTGGGTATGCTAAATGTGGTCGCCTCCATATTTGAGAAGCTAATATTTCCCCAATTCCACGTTTTAATTGTTTCGCGAGAGTTCCGTTTTCGCGATCAAAGTATATCCATTATTCCATTAATTATTCAATATACGAGATAAACCATAATAATGAGACGACTACCCACAACAACGAGCAGAAATTATTTTCCCCATCAAGCTGATAAAATAAAGATTCGATATTTATAATGTCTGTTTTTAATTTATATGTTACCTGTAACCTTCAGATGTAGTCGTTTGGTTAACACGCAAAAAATGTAAATGAGGCGATATGATAAATGACCGCTTCACCTGTGTAAATAACTTGTATTATTCACGAAGGTGTCAATTTCGCGATAATGTTCCTCCCCCGAATATCTCGAATTTGGAACTCTCGAGAAACAGAAAGCCAACCACAGTACCTTATGGTTTTGTTATACAATCGCATATTATATACCCAGAATCAGTTCTGCGTATATACAAGTTTATGATAAGGTTTATTCATTATCGTCTCCATCTCTGATAAGATAAGAATACCACACCAGTGACACTAAGGCTGCACATACCTAGCAGACATATCTGATATACTAAAGGTATATTTTCAGTCTACACAACTATACAAAATCAGTGAGTATTTAATCCATAGTCAGGCTGCACATATGTTTACTCAGTCCTAATTTGCTTCGACCGCCTGTACCTTTAGTGGGGTAAGCGTATCCCTGACCTATAACCATTGCGTGAAATGTGATATTTCGTGGAGTGGTGTTACTACACTTTAACATTAACAACAGCACGAGCTGACTATAACATATAATTTCTCTATGACCTGAAACGTGTCAGTCGTATTACTGTTAAACAGAACATTTACGGTAATACAGGCTTAGAACAAAGCTTGGTAAAATTATACTGGGAGCTGTATGCTGGATATTGTAGAATAGGGAATTTTTGTGTGTCTATATATGTATATATATATATATATATATATATATATATATATATATATATATATATTATAAATGAGAGAGAGACATACAGACATAAATGCAATCTAGCATTATTTAAAATAATGTGTATTTTTTTAAATTCTTTTCGCATTTCAATTTTGGATTTAATTTTGTTTAAATCACAAGTCACATTGTGTAGGATTTTTTTGTGATATTTGAATATTATATTAAAATGAATTCTAAAACTAAAATGCGAACAGATTTTTCCCAACTTAAACTTTTTCTTCATTAGTGTACAATTTTACTTCAGAATGTTTGGATTCGTCTCTCCTCATTTTAAAGTTACATAAATCAAACCATGAAGACTCAAAACCGAAACTGCAATAATGATTTTGTGCGAGAAACTCTAGAGAAAGCTATAATAATGCCTAGCGGCCAAAGTTCAACCAAGGAGTGTAAACTCCTTGATACAAAGATGAGATCGAAAGTGCTTATGCAATTTATTTGGAAAATGATCTTGGCTCTTTGAAAGCCTACATGCAGAGCATATCGAGTGGCTTCAATTTATCTTTAAGGGTAGGGGGATGACTTTGAGTGGGGGGGGGGGGTAATCAAACTTCCTCATAAACACACACAAACACACACATTAAATATATATATATATACACACACATTATATATATATATATATATATATATATATATATATATCTCAGTTGTCTCTGTTACCCATTTCAAATATATTGCAATTAAGTATATGTTTTTTAAAAATAAGGTATTATTTCCCGTATAGGTTACTTCTAAACCAGTTTTAGAAAAATATTTCATTGTGAACTCAGCATTAGAAACAAAGGCTGTCATTCTAATTATCAATGTATCTCATTTTCAATATATAAATATAATTTTCTGAATAGCAGGGGGATGATTACATTGACCCCCCCCCCCCCCTTGCTGAAAAGTGGGTTATGGGAATATATCATCTCCCTTAATTGACGCCCATATTCATATCGCAATTAACGTACCTATACCACCAAAAGGTTCGGGCAGAAAATGCATTAGCACGTGGGCTTATTATGTGTCCTGGACAGAGACTATTGGCCCTGATGTGATTGGCTGATGCAAAGTGTGACGTCACAAGCAAAATTGAGAAAAAAACTTAAATCTTGCAACACATGATGTTTTTTACTTTCCCTTAGTGACGGAAGTAGCAGGCTTTTGGTGAAACCTTTAAGTTTTAGTTAAGTGAAGGGGTTTCTCTGTGGCTGACGTCACTGCCAAGTTGACAGTGCTCTTATACATGTAGCAATATAGCTGTTAAATAAATCACATAACCTCAAAATCACATAACTGCACTGCGCTTGGAGGGACCCTAGGTCACAGCCCGCCAAGGCCATCAGAAAACCAACATGGCCGCCGTCTCTCACAGCTGTGGTTGTTTTTGTACTGGATTTCGGCGTGTAGTATTGTCACGGGGCCCAGGTGTGTGGAGGATGTTCAGCCAAGCGGAAAGCGAGAAAGTGCTAAATGTTTTACTGTCTGCATGGCCCTGTACAGAATGATAATATGTATTTGTTGAGACGCTTACCCATATAGTATATATATATATATATATATATATATATATATATATATATATATATATATATATATATATATTCAATCAGTGTTTTAAATGTATGTGTATATATATATATATATATATATATATATATATACTGTTACGCACACACAAATTATATACTCAGATATAGGGTTGTTTGTTGATTAGATGCATATACATGTAAATATATATATATATATATATATATATATATATATATATATATATATTATTTTTCAAAAACTATACATCTCCTCTACATTATAGAATAATTCTTTTGTTTATCATTTGCGTTAAGTATCGTGATATAGGCCTTTTATAAAAAAAAATAAAAAAATAAACTACGCCATTATCGAATTAGCTATAAAACGAAAAGCACATTTATTGTCAGACGTCATATATAATAATGTTAAAAAAGTGATGTTTGATATATTAACAGTATTATTATACAAAGCATTTTAATGTGTGTGATACCCTGCATTTGGTCCATTTATCAGTAATGTGACGGTATATTATACGTGTATTTTTCTTTTCGCGGTTTTTTTTCAGGGAGCTGCTATATATAATTCCGGTATTTTTACTCTCATTATCACTTGTAATTCATCGCAAGATCAGATGATTTATGCTTCAGTGATATATGCACGGTGTCAAAAGTAAACATTCTCCCAATTTTTAAAGGTATATGGTTGATTTATAAGGACACGTCTATCGGGTCTGCGTTCGTTTAGGTGAACTCGGTGCAGTGACCGAGGTTTGAAGCGTTTCACTTCATGAGCGTTTCATATCAATGATATGATAGTGTAAATGTAACCTTGATATATATATGAGTTACCAGCAAACAAAGATAAGTCAAACGTTTCTCGTTACAATATTGAAATATCGGGATCTTGCTAACTATGCCTTTGTACATTCTGAATATTTAGCCAGTGGGTCTGTGCTAAGCCGTCTTCCGTTTCAAATCAAATAAAACTAGAAAGAATTCTGCTACTTTATATATGTCTCCCCGTGATTCCAATCAAACTTTTCTGTACGATACATAAAAAATATATATCGAGGTATTTCATGGTCGGATCACAGGTGCGATCCAGAACAAAGGCGGGCGATAATCCAAGCGAATGACTCTGCATGTTCTCGGCCAAGATAAAGAAATTGCAGTGGTATACAAAATCTCATAAATGAAAAGACTTATTTGAGTGATACTTAACACTGTAGAAATGTTTCATTTAAGTCCATTTTTACTCTTTGGGAGTAAAACTCGCAAAGGACTAACCATGCCCTGACATAATAACACCTCTGCTGCATGGCGGAAGTACATTTAACTCTTTTCGCACAACTGTAGCTCCCCTATCCGCGATGACTGTATTCTAGTACACTCTAAGAAAAAAAGGTTCTTGTGAGTTCTTCTAAGAACCCAACATGGTTTTGTCTAGAACCATGGTTCAAGAAGGAACCATTTTCTCAGTGAAAAGATTCCAGCTGGCAGTTGGAGATTCTTGTCCTGATCATAACGTATCATCAGGTTCCAGATGAAACCCGTGTTGTCAGCGGCGTAAATTTATCTTCAGGGATATGGGATGAGTCACAGGCGCGTGAGGGTAGTCAAAGCTGGGATAATGTTTTTATTAAACCTTTATTGTCTATGTGACACATTTCAAATACGTTACAATTCAGAATCAGTTTTTTAAAGGTATGTTTCCAGTATAGGTTAACTCTAAACCAAGTTTAGAAACATAATATATCATGGTAATCTTAGAAATGGGACCAAAGTCTAATAGTAGATTCTTCGTGTTATCGGCAAAAAAAAATACAACGTGGATTCAGTTATATTTCAAATTTTGAAAGTGAAAATACGTGAGCAATCATGCCGTACATGAGCAACTTGCATATCCTTAAGCGTAAACCTTCCCGTGAATATTGATCAGATCAGGAATCTGTGTCTTGTGTTTACAATTTTAATATCAATGAAACCTATTCCGATATCTGATGCAAATTTGATAAAGTCAGACATTATATAGAAAGGAGCAAAAGAAGTACTGATCCCACGGCGCACATGCAGGCTGTCCGTTTTGTTTATATCATACGGGAGAACCCGAAAACATGACCTCGAGTCGTTTCCCAATCATCACCAGTAAATAAATCTATGGCAGATCACACGGACTAGAGATTTGCAAATGACTGAATGTTCTTTATATGTTCTGACCTACATCAACTAATGATCAGTGAAGTCCCTCATATATAAATGTGCATTCAGCCACCTCGGGTAACACGGTATTTCTGTTTGTCAACATGGGCACATGTACCGTGCTCACTAACAGACAAACAAGGTCGCCCGCCGTCACAGCGGTGATATAAAAACCTGCAGATCATTAGTGTGTATACAAAGTAAGTCATTAATCACAGAAATTCTTCTAATGACACAAGTGAAATGCTGGCTTTAACGAATTCTGGTTAAATTGTGACCAGAAATGATCCATCTTTCAATTTATTGCATTCATAAAATTACTGCCGGTTGCCCTATAAATTACACCTTTGACCAACCGTTTCATGATGGCGCATCATAATATGGCCCCCTACAGGCACACCAGAACCTATTACCTCAGCAGGTCATAACGAGATATTTGTTAAGAAAATGCCGGGCGTCATATATTAAAGCCGCGGACGGTTCTGTTTTTATTACCTGTGGTGTACACTTAATTCTGACACGCGACTTGTGATATTTACCCCGTATCTTCCAAGTAGCATCCGAAGGAACGCTCTGAACATGACCGCGCCCTCATTCGATAATTATAATAGTATTAGTATACTACGAACGGGTAGGTTCACATTCCGTAGGTGGCGCTGGCCATTGAATGTGCATGTAAATAACAACATGATAAGGACTAGAATGTAAAGGCACATCTATCCTATACCGGATCCGCCCGTTTATCCGGACCCGCTCCATTATTCGGATTCGCCCCTTAATCCGGATTCGTCTCTTAATTCGGATTCGCCCCTTAATCCAGATTCGACTCTTAATCCGGATTAACCCCTTTATCCGGATCCGCACAAAGTTTTATGGGATCGTCTCTGGTTCAATATTCTGCATACAGTGTCGTGATATTTGGTTCAGCAGGTTTCCCGATTACTGTGAAAAGACATACACAGGAACATCAAGGCGAAGGTAATGGGATTTATTTATTAAGCCGTCTGGATTTTAGATTTAAGACCAAATTGGTCTGGTGTTGAAGCAAGGACCGTGAGCTCCTAAGCCTTAATCACCAGGACCTTCCCTGGTGAACTGCTTCGTTGCGTTGGTACATGCAGACACTATGGCCGACTTTTATATTGATATACCATGGAAGAAGTTATGTCTTGAGTTTTGGGTTGGTTTTATAATGTATTGTAGGGTGAGGGTATATCCTACTATAATTTGAGGATTTGGGCGTGGACCAAAAAGAGCGTTATTCCGCTCTTAACTTTGTCGATACGCGTCCTCTTGCCACCAAACTCTCTCTGCAGACAAATTCTCTTCTGGATGCTGTCCTCAAAGTACTTTGGGTGTCGCATCCCCACGCCCTTATCAAACCCTGACAGATTTATTTCCCCAAGTTTCACGAATTCGTTCATGGGGGCTGCCATAATGCCTACACACTAAATCCCTGATGTTACTGGTCGCATGTCGAACTTATGGGCATGAAGTAGTTGAAATAATAAACGTTTGTTTTAGAAGGGACTGTGCATTGGTATTATGGTTAATGGTTCCTGTTTGAAGTTACGTTGAGATTATCGACAGACAGAGGTTATGGACTAAATGTATAGTGAAAATATAAAACTGAGTGTGCATTCATGTTAAGCATAAAGTCAGACTCAGTACAGAGTGAGACAAAAATTTGTTTATTGGTTGAAGTTCGAAATTTTCCCGCTATATATGTTCAAGAACACACACCTCTACGGTTTTTGACTGCATGGTACTAACAATCAGCGTGCGGGGGGGGGGGGATAAAGGACTTTAAAAGTGGGGGGGGGGGGTGTGGCAGGGCAACACCCTGGGCCAGGTAAACAAGTATGCTGGAAATGCCATCAGACTTAATCCATTGATTGAATTAACAGGGAAATAAACGATGTTTCGTTAATTGGTGTGTTTTTTTAATTATTTTTTTAGGTTGATGTGGGAGGAGGGCCTGCATCCCCCCCTCCCTAGATCCGCCCTTGGTTACAACCACAAGAGGTAATACATACATAAATTACCATACTATATAAAGGCTATGTGGCCAATGCACGCAAACACGAACTTAAAAGGCAGAGAAATAGTTATAACAGACACGATCATCCCTAGTCTATACGATAAAAACATACACACAACAGACATTGACTTTCATATAACGTCAACCCGGTGGTAATAATATATGTGATAGAAATAATGTATTATACCACGGACTGCCAGACATGAGGACAGATACAAAAAAAAACATATTGTGACAGTGCACGAGACAATCCACAAAGATACACCTAAAAACTGATATCACTGGGAACTAGAAATGCCACAATATATAGTCTGATCATACAAATAATGCTTATTAGCAAATAGAGCTGAATTACATTTATTGATCCATTTATTCACCGCTACGATCATTTTATTTTATTTATTAAAATAAACGTTGTCTTCCTAGAAAAAAGCTATGAATTCCAAGGTTTCAAAACAAATATAGTGACGCTACTTATGTTAGTTTCATTACAAATGTTGTATTCCACCGAGAATACATTTTCGATTCTGACCGAACCGTAACTGTAGCCTCAAATGTTTATTTATAAGATGTATTAGCAGTTGGAAATGACAATTAGACGTGTGACCGAGAAATCACTGGAAGGCTCAGGGCGATATTTGGGAATCAGCTCAAAATTAGGTCAAGGGCAAATATAAATATCAGGTGCAAATTGTTATCACCTATAAGTAATATTGTGCCTAAAGGTCAGTTTATGGAAATCAGCCACATTTGAGATCTAGCGCAAACACGGCAAGAAGAAAGAAAAGAAAGAAAAGAAACAAACAAAAAATAATAATAATCGATGGCTTTGTACTATGGTGGACCTATACATTTTTTTCCAACCACAAAATAATTTGACCCAATTATTGATTTATAAATAAATTTATCAACCCATATAAACCTCGCCTCCCAACAGGGGGAGGC